>CM029017.1:188185561-188368589 GCA_016801055.1 Panax notoginseng
TTTGTCGTGGTTGACGTCTTGGAGTTATTTTCTGTTAAAATACACTTATTAGATTATTACTCAATCTTTTAAGTATTTTCTACTTAACTTGCACAACATAAAAAAATCATCATGCAACACATAACATCTTGAATAAATATTAACTTTTATTCATTCATCATCTTTTAAAACATAATAATGATAGCATCCCTGCTATCTACATCACTTTCCTGAACTACTAAAGTTTCAGGATAACATCATCAACATATCCCATTGGTTACATAATACTTGGGATTTACATCTTATTTATTATATGATTAATCACACAACAATTACATTCTTTATGATGACC
This sequence comes from Panax notoginseng, assembly GCA_016801055.1. Lineage (NCBI taxonomy): Eukaryota > Viridiplantae > Streptophyta > Magnoliopsida > Apiales > Araliaceae > Panax > Panax notoginseng. The sequence goes on from CM029017.1 coordinate 188,185,893, forward strand.
TACTAAAATGTTGCATAGCCTTATGACGCTCCTCTTCCATAATATGAAACATTGTTATGCGATTTAACATATACCATGGCAGCGTTTCGAACTGAGTTGGATAGTACATGACTCGGTCTTGAGCTCGGTTTATCACGGTGTTAAAAACGTAATTCATCTCTTCCATCTTGATCTTCTTTACTTGTACCTCTCTCTCTGCTACCTCTGCACGCTGAGAAGCTTTCTCGTACGCATCTTCGACTCTTGCTCTCTTGGCAGATTCCTATTTCAATTTGTCCTTCATCTTCGCGATCTCCTTCGTTAGCTGCTCATTCTCCCCCTCAGTATGAATCAGCTTCCATTTCACGTTACTTAGACGCTCGTCAAGATCCCGTATCTCATCGTCCTTCTGCGCCATCGAAGTCTGACGTTCAGCTACTAGCTCCTCCAACTCCTCGACTCTATCCTGAAGCTCAATATTTCGGTCGTATACTTCGTCATACATACGAGCTGCAATAGAGTTTGGTGGAAACTCTTCCTCCTCCTCATCCTCATCCGTCTGTGGTAACTCAACGGGGTCTTCCTCATCCGTTTCTGCCACATCCTCCTCATCAGGTATACCCTCCTGCTCAACCACTGTGACCAACAGAGACGACTCCCTTGGCAGCAGTTGTTCCCAAACCACCTAAATATCTCGAGGCTCCTCCTCTCTAGGCATCTGAGGTCCCTCCTCCCTAGCCTGGCTGGATTATCCGACATTAGCCATCCTGATAACAAATTTTTTTTTAAGTGTTTAATTACTAATCGTCACTATTCGACACTCACGAGCACATAGGTTACAACCACATAAGCACATACAATATTTTATTATTTCTTCCTTATAACTCAATAAGAGTTTATCACCACTATCTTTTCAAAGGTTATTTCCTAAGGTTTTCCCCCACCTAAGGTTCATAACCTAAACCTTTGATACCAACTTGTGACACCCCCAAATCTGAGTACTTTATTCCCACACGATTTGGTGTTCACGTTCTAATCATACATTTCTACCTACCCAAACATCATAAAATTTAAATAATAAAACTTCCCATTAAAGAGTTACATCATTAAATCCAATAATATCTCTCAGGTTATCTAACCTTAAACATTCATCAGATTCAGAAAAATAAATAAATTACATCACAGTAGTTAAAATAAAATCTAACGTCATAAAAGTCAACAAATTACAAGTCTTCAACACTTGTTCATTTTTCTCTTCCCTTTGCTAGTGGTAGGTTCATCGACCTTCTTAATCTTAGTTGCAATGATTATATACGCAAGAGTGAGCAAAATAATTGCTCACTTGAAAATGACAATGAATAACAACAATATAATAAGTGCCAATGAATAGGCTCAACAGAACTGAGTAATATTATCTATCAATGATAATCAAGAACTGAAATCAAAATGTGAAATTTATTTGAGGGTCACAAGACCATGAACTACGTCCAAGGTTATAAGTAATCTTTCAACTTAAACCTAAACAGTCATAAGACTGTAGGGACTCCCCGTACTTAGGATGATCAGCCCTTAGTACCATGTATTGTGCACAAACATCTAAACGCTTCGCGTAAATAATCCCCTGTATTAGGGTTGTTCTTCTCAGTTTTTAAAGTACAAGTCCGCACCAAAGTAAGTCCAGTTTGGATAAGCTTCAAGGGTAATTTGGAGTTTAACGATCATCAACTAAGGATTAGTTGAATCAATAAAGTTTGATGTCATTTCAAATGTTCGATAACAACATGATATGGAATAGTCATGAATTCATAGGTGAATCAACATTATATATCGAAGTCATGCTTAGAAATAAACTAGAAAGCATAAGCATTGAGTAATACAACAAACCTTGCTTGAACAATATTAAGCAAATGCTATAATCTTGTCTAATAAAAGAATTGAATTATTGAATAATGCATAATTGATAACAAGTTGAGAAACAAAACTTGCTCATCAAAAGAATAATGGAATTCAGAAATTGGTATAATACAAAACAAATTAAAGATAGGAAACCTTCTCAAAGTAAAAGTTAGGTTAAAGAACTTGCATGAATTTAACTATATAAATTTATATAAGTAGGATTATGAACTTGCTCAATATAAAAGTAAGGATCAGAAACTTGCATAAAGTAAATGAGATAGGATAACTCAATTAGAAGCTAGTGTTCAGAAACTTGCATAAAGAAAATGAGATAGGACAACTCAATTAGAAACTAGAGATCAGAAACTTGCCTTGTGCGTATGCTATTAAATTACAACTCACGTTCACCTACACATTATTAGAATCACAACATCTATTAGGCATACCAACATTAACCTTACAAGTTAAATCCCATTTTAGTTGAACTTGTTATTTTAGTACAAGTTCCAATCACTAACACCATACAAAAATCTGAAATCACAAGTTTTAGCATCATCACACTTAATCACCATCTCTAGATTTTAACAAATCACAATGCAAAGTTTTTACAACTTACTAAATTTACAACTTTGGAACTATCACATACAAGTTACAAATCTGTTATAACATCTTTGTAACATGCTCACCCCATTAACATTTTCATTAGACTAGGTCATCATGAGTTTTAAGAACTAAACCATCAACAGGACATCACTGGCACTGTTCTGGCTAGGGCGCAGCTGCACCGTTTCTGCCTTTGACACCCAGCGCAGCTGCGCTGGTGCGCAGACAAAAATTACGCAGACAGTTTGCTTACTCTGTTCAGACCCAAATATCACGAACTTCACCAATAAGCAGTAAATTACATACACCCAAATGATATAGGCTTCATATAAATATTACCCATCATATATATACTGATTTAGAATAACTAAACAACAACAACAATCAAATTAAGTCCTTTGAATTCCTTATTTTTTACAAAACTCCATTTTTGATATCTTTAGACAAAATCACCATTGAAATTTCGTTACTACACCAAATAAATTCATTCAAACTGCATTCTTTTCGTTTCTTAATAAATTAACACATTCAAGAATCAATTTACAATTTAGTTCACAAAATCAACTATCAATTTTGGACTCCAATAAGCCATATTCATACACTCACTCACTATAATCAATTTCTTTTCTTTTTGAACATGATTTTCCTAAATTAATATACCAAATCCTTGTCTAGATGTTAGTTATAACATCACAACCACAATCAATCACTTTATATATCAAAAGTTCATCAAAATTGCACTATAGTAAGTTTGAAAACCAATTTTATTTTGCAGTGAAACTTCAAGAACACAGAAAAAAACTTTTCATATATAGGAACTAAAGTTTTTGGAAATTCAAATTATACCTTCACTTTATTTGATTAAACCTTGCTAGATGACAAAGAAGTGCTTTCCCTTGATTCACAGAAGTTCTTTATTCTCTCAAACTCTCTCTTCTTCTCTGTATTCTCTTCCTCTTAGTCTAAGTGTAAGCCAAATAACAGAATGGACACTTATGCGTGAAAAGTAAAACTGACAGACATAATGCGTATATTCAATTCTATCAGTTACAAAATTTAAACGTGAGTTATCAGTTAAAAATTTTAAAATAATTTTGTCAGTTAAAATTTCAAAAGCCACAAGGCTTTGTTTGGGAAAACTAATTTAAAATAAAGACTTAATATCCTTAAACCTTGTTTGGAAATACTAAATTAAAACTCTCTAATTTATTTTAATAAATCACTTGCTGTATGGTTTAATGGTCACCCTCCAATTAATTAAATTCTAATATTTTAATTAATCATTTAAAATTATAATTTTACTTAACAAAACTTTAAATCTCTAATTCAATTATTAAATGAAATTAACACATAATTATTCAACAACTCAATTAATCATTACTAACTTTCTCTAATTTAACTATTAAATTAAATTAGAGTATTAGCATTATATAATATGATATTTAGTTAACCACTCATTTAATTTAATTAACCTATTAAATTAAACTTCAACCCACAAAATTACTAAACATCAACTTAATTAATATATTTCACTTAATTGAGTTAGTCCACAATTATTCATGAATTATTTATTTAACTAATAAATAATCCAACAAATATTTACTTAACAACAAACACATCAATTAAAATATTTATTTAAATTACAAATAAATATTTGAAATTACAAATGAAATTCTGGATTGTTACATTTACTGTAGTAATTATTGAATGAAACTGAGTGACTTCTTGCGTAAGCATCAATGTGCAATACCGTATACTACTGTGCACAACGCGTATTACTGTATTTTTATTACCAAGTATTTCAATAGTTTAACGGTAAAAATTTTGTCGTTATTTTTTTCACTTTCTATATTCGACAGTTATTCCGTTGTGGGGTCCACCAATGATTAATTCGTCATACGAATATTCTACGACCAAAAGAATATTCCCTGATCAAAAGAATATTTTCCGACCAAACGAATATTTTCCGACATATTTTATAATTTACACATATCACCCTTAACTATAGTATTTATTAAATTATCACCTTACTATTTAGAATAATATTTATAAAAAAAATTGAATACTTTTATTTCATAAAATTCGGGGTCTTACAATTTCCCTCCTTATAAAATTTTATTCCCGAAATTTATGTACCTGGTAGTTCGAAGAGGTGAGAATGCCTTGCTTTCATTTTCGATTCTATCTTCTCGGTCATTTCCTCTATATCATGATTTCTCCATTACTCATCTCTTGGATTTCAGATATAATTCCAGAATACAACTTTAAAATAAAGGTTAGTTGACATATCACAATTTGTCAACTTATTAAGTAAGAAAATTCAGCTTAGGTAGGACAGACACTAGCGAAGGATATTACTCGTCTCTCCCCTCCTAGTTCTAGTCTCAAATCTCTGTCATAGACCATATCCCTAAGCTTTGATACTAACTATGACAATAATTGAATATAAGATACTGTACAGCAACTATCGTAGCAATTATTGAATAAAACTGAGTGATTTCTTACATAAGCATCAATAATTAGAGATATTGTGCAATACCGTATATTACTGTACAACAACGTGTATTACTTTACTTTTATCACTGGTATTTCAACAGTTTAACAGTAAAAATTTTACCGTTATTTTTATAAAAAGGTTCTTTTTGTTACTTTCTATATCTGGCAGTTATTCCGTTGTGGGAACATCAATGATTCTATCGTCGTACGAATATTCCCTGACCAAACGAATATTCCCTAACAAAACAAATTTTTTCCGACATATTTTATAATTTATGAAAGTAGTATCCACACAAGCTAATCATGTTTGATGACAAATGTGACGCCCCCAAAATTAGGTATACATCACCCATCTTGGGTCGTCAGATACATAGTACAGAATACAAATACAACTTACTAATACAACTGTCGTGTACAATACGACAAAACATAAACTGTGAGTTTGAATACAAATATTATCTTCTAGAGAGTATTCATACTCAAAAGGAGTCCTCATTACATTTATTAACACACTATTACATAGAATAGTGAGGACTACTAACTAATACTATCATTCGGACCATCACTCCGTTCCCCGACTTGCCCCAGCTACGTTCTCATTTCCTGAAGAGAACAGTGAAAGAAAGGGTGAGCTCAACTAGCCCAGTAAGAAATATTATGACTAAGATAATGCAGAATAAATTATCATTAGCCTTCAACAGTGTTACACTGATAAAATATAATAGACATCAAGTTTAACTGCAGCGGAACAAGCAATCCATTAAAATAGTTAAGTAGAAAATAAACTATACTATCTTTTATGATTTAAAAGGGTTTTTTCAACACTGTTATCGCTGGGACTCAGCTTAATAAAATAATTCACATCATCGAATCACCCCTGCACTACGGCCAAGGATATTCGTGTATTCATTAATGGTCATGATCATGCCAACAACTGTCCATCAATGCACTACGGCCAATGAGGACTTTTACCACATCATTTGTAACATTACGGTCATGATTATACCGAATAATCCCTGGTCATAATCATACCAAGTCCATCTATGCACTACAGACCACAGATGACTTTCAACATTTTATAAACATGAGGATGATGACAATGATATAAGAATTCAATAAAACAAGTTCAAGAATTAATTTGTCCAAGAATTAACAATGTCCAAATTGTCAACATGATACTGCTTTGTGGAGTAAAATTCAAGAATACTTAGAAAAATATTTTCATGAAAAGATACTGGATGAACCGTAATTATCAAGGATATTTCACTAATTTCATGGAGTATAGAAGTTAAAACTTAACCAACTGAGTATAATAACGAATGGAATAACAAAAGAAATCACCATGCATGCGATAGACCGCACAGACAGGTTATTCTAACAGAATAATAAATAATGGAACCAGGTCCGGTGGAAACGCACAGACAGGATATTCTGACAGAATAATAACCAATGGAACCAGGTCCGGCGTAAACGCACAGACAGGATGTTCCAACAGAATAATAATAAGACGGAACCAGGTCCGGTGTAAAACACACAGACATGATGTTCCAACAGAATAATAATAAAAACGGAATCAGGTCCGGTGTAAAACACACAAACAGGATGTTCCAACAGAATAATAATAAAAACGGAACCAGGTCCGGTGTAAAACACACGAACAGGATGTTCCAACAGAATAATAGAAGAATGTCACCAAGTATAGGGTAGACCGTGTATACAGGTTATTCCAACAGAATAATAAGAAATGGAATAACAACAGTTCTCTTCATGAATAAGAAAGAATAACACCCCTTACCGTTTTAAAGAAGAGCTGAAATAAGGAAGTAGTTAAGTAGCAGAATACTCTTCTTCTCTCTCTCTATAGTTTCTCTCTATAGTTTCTCTATCTAGAGTTCAGTGAATTCGTAAGAAATAATGAAGGAATGAGCTGCTATTTATAGAAAAATAGAATGCATAGTAACTAATCCATGAACGGTCCATATTGATTACTTTAATCTGACGGTCCATATTTAAAGAAAAATCTTTTAAATAAAATATAATATATTCTATTTATAGAATAACTTTAATAAAGTATTCTGTTTTATATAAAAAGATGTTTCTGTTTTATTACATTAATAATACGAATAAAACAAAACGTCATTATCGCTAAATAATTCATATTATTAACTGACAATAATTGAATCAAACTGAGTGACTTCTCACATAAGCATTAATAATTAATACCGTGTGCTACTATGCAACCACACGTATTATTGTACTTTTACTACCGAGTAGTTCAACAGTATCAATGGTAAAACTTCCGCCGTTATATTTAATAAAATATTTTTGTCGTTTTCTCAATCCGACAATAATTCCGTTGTGGGGTCCACCAATGATTGTGCCGTTGTACGAATATTTTCTGTTAAAACGAATATTCCCCGACCAATCGAATATTATATAACAACTTACGTATTTTGCAAAATTTATAAATATTACCTACAACTATAACATTATATCAAATTAACTCCATAATATTCAAAAATGATATTTATAGAAAATTCATCTTTATTTATAAAAGTTGGGGTCTTACAACCTCCCCTTCTTATGAAATTTCGCCCTCGAAATTAGGGTACGTACCTGGTATGTCGAAGAGGTAAGGATACCTCGATTTCATTTCAGATTCTGACTCCCAAGTCATTTCCTCAACATCGTGGTTTCTCCACAAAACTTTGACTTGAGGTATAACCTTGGAGCGTAGAATATGTTCCTTCTTATCCAAGATTTGAACAGGAACTTCTTCATACGTCAAATCCTCTGCTATTTCGTCCGGTTCTAACTCAATAATGTGGTTCGGGTCTTCCACATATTTACGTAACATGGATATGTGAAAAACGTTATGAACACGAGACATACTTGGCGGTAAAACGAGTCTATAAGCCATAGTTCCTACTCGATCGAGGATTAAAAATGGACCGATGAATCGAGGATTGAGCTTTCCTCTCTTTCCAAATCTCGTAACTCCTTTCCATAGAGCAACACGTAAGAACACATGATCTCCTACATCAAATTTCACGTCCTTTCGATGAAGATCAGCATAACTCTTTTGTCGATCTTGTGAGGTTTTTATACGTTATCGGATCGTTTGAATCTTTTCTGTAGTCATACGTACCAACTACGGTCCCAACAATGTTGCTTCACCCACCTCATCCCAGCATACTAGAGAACGACATTTTCTTCCATACAATGCTTCGAATGGAGCCATGCCAATACTTGCTTGATAACTGTTGTTGTAGGAAAACTCCACCAATGGTAAGAACTTGTCCCAACTTCCCTTGAAGTCAAAGACACAGAGCCTTAATAAATCTTCTAGAGTTTGAATAGCCCTCTCTGTTTGTCCGTCCGTCTGAGGATGATATGCCGAACTAAATCGTAAATCTGTGCCCATAGCTTTTTGTAAACTAACCCAAAATCGTGAAGTGAATCTTGGGTCTCGATCAGAAACTATGGATACTGGCATACCATGCAGTCTTACAATCTCGTTTATGTACATACGAGCAAGACGTTCAAGTGTATAAGTTTTTCGTATCGGTAAGAAATGAGCAGACTTGCTCAATCTATCAACAATGACCCAAATCGCATCTATACCTTGAGAAACCTTAGGAAGACCGGTAACGAAATCCATGGTAATGTGCTCCCACTTCCATTTTGGAATTTCAACTGGTTGCAATGGACCTTTTGGTACTTGATGCTCTGCTTTGACTCGTTGACAAGTTAGACACCTTGAGATAAATAACGCTATCTCTCTCTTCATATTGCTCCACCAAAATGTATGACGAAGATCATGATACATTTTGGTACTTCCAGGATGGATTGCAAACGCTGTGTTGTGCGTCTCCATCATGATTTTATACTTTAAATCAGGGTTGTTAGGAACACAAAGTCTGGAGTTGACTCGAAGTATTCCTTCTTCATCGATTCTTGCTTCCGACATAGCACCTTCTTGCACTTTCTTCCTCACACGGATCAGCTCCAGGTCTGTAGCTTGAGCAACTTTAACTCTATCGATTAAAGTTGGTTCTACTTGTATATTCGCCATCATCACATGGGTCCCTGGAGTCTTTAACTCTATCTCCATCCTTTGCAAGTCACACAAAATGGGCTTTTGTGTTGACAATATTGCACTCGTACTTGCATATGATCTTCTACTCAATGCGTCAGCTACCACGTTCGCTTTTCCAGGATGGTATTGAATGGTATGATCATAATCTTTCAACAGTTCAAGCCAACGTCGTTGTCGCATGTTGAGTTCCTTTTGAGTGAAGAAATATTTGAGGCTTTTATGATCCGTAAAGATCTCCACCTTCTCCCCATATAAGTAATGCCTCCAAATTTTAAGTGCAAAGACAACAGCTGCCAACTCTAGATCATGAGTAGGATAATTCCTCTCATATTCCTTGAGTTATCTTGATGCATAGGCTATGACTTTTCCATGTTACATGAGAACGCATCCCAACCCTTTGCTCGAAGCATCACTGTAGATGACAAATCCCTCCGAGCCAGATGGTATTGTTAGAACAGGTGCTGAAATGAGTCTCCTCTTGAGTTCTTGAAAACTCTTCTCACATTCTTCGCTCTAATCGAACTTTGTATCTTTCCGGGTCAGCTGAGTTAGTGGAGTAGCGTTTCGAGAAAATTCTTCCACGAATCTCTGATAATAACTAGCTAAACCGAGAAAGCTACGTACTTCGGTTACTGATTTAGGTTGCTCCCAGCTTTGAATAGCTTCAATCTTTGCTGAGTCAACAGATATTCCATAACTTGATACTGCGTGCCCAAGGAATGCTACCTCCTCCAGCCAGAACTCGCATTTCTTTAACTTGGCATAAAGCTTGTATTCACAAAGCTTTTAGAGTACCAGCCTCAAGTGTTGCTCATGATCTTCACGACTTTTGGAATAAATAAGGATGTCATCAATAAAGACGACCACAAAGTGATCTAAATATTCCTTGAATACCCGGTTCATCATATCCATGAAGGCAGCAGGAGCATTAGTCAATCCAAAGGACATAACTAGGAATTCATAATGCCCGTACCGAGTTCTGAAAGTCGTCTTTGGAATATCCTCAGTTCTAACCTTCAGCTGATGATATCCAGAACGAAGATTGATCTTTGAAAAGAATTGTGCTCCTTGCAACTGGTCATATAGGTCATCAATACGTGGCAATGGGTACCTGTTTTTGATGGTGACATGATTCAACTCCCGATAATCAATACAAAGTCGCATACTTCCATCTTTCTTCTTCACGAATAGAACAGCAGCACCCCAAGGAGAAGTACTAGGACGAATAAAACCAATGTCTAACAATTCCTGCAGTTGGATATTTAACTCCTGAAGTTCAATAGGAGCCATTCGATATGGGACTTTGGAAATGAGTTTTGTACCGGGTTCAAGGTCGATACAAAATTCAATTTCACGCTCTGGGGGTAGGCCAGGAAGTTCATCAGGGAATACGTCAGGGAATTTATTAACAATAGAAATATCATTCAAAACTGACGTATTTTTGTTTAGATCCGTGACATGAGCTAAGAAAGCTTGACATCCGTTTTTAATAAACAAATAGCTTTATGGCTTGAGATGACAGCGATTGATTTTAATGGTTTGGTTGCTTGAATTCGCATAATAGGTCGATTAGGAATATGAAAGCTAACAACCTTACGAAAACAATCAATTTTTGCATGATGAGTAGTTAACCAATCAATCCCTAGAATCACGTCAAATGCAAGTATTTTTAATTAAATAAGATCGACAGGTAATGTGTGGGTACCAACTTGAACCAAATAAGACTTATAAATCGTGGATGTAATGAAGGTTTCTCCCAATGGAATTTCAACAGATAATTCAAAGTCTAATTTCTCCGGAATCAAATTTAATCGATGAGCGCAAGTAGGAGAAATAAAAGAATGGGTAGAACTGGTATCAAATAAAGTATAGACTTCATTAGAGTTTATGATAAGCTTACCCGTGATGACCTCATTCGGGTTCCTTGCTTTCTGGGAGGTCACAACAAACGCTCTCCCTTGCACTACCGGTTTTGACTTTTCTGGGACGGCCTTTGGTGTCTCCATCTTTGCTGAACTTGTTTTTGGTAAACGATAAAATCGAGCTAAATGACCTTCTCTTCCACAATCGCGCAGTTTGGACTAATGTGCCCCTCCCCTCCGTATTTGAAACATATGATAGGTGGTCGTTCTCCTTCCTTAACAACGGGTGCTGGTGCTGACGTCTTTCCATCATTGTTGAATCTCCTCTTCTTGAAATAACCATTCTTATTGTTTTGGCCCTGATTACCACCGAAGTGGTTACTATTTCTGGCCTGTTGATTCCCTCCAACCTTGTTGTCACCGCTTCGATGACTGCTCTCACTGGTATTATCATTTTGCCGACTGCTCTCTTTTGGTTGTGTTGACTCGTTATCGCGCTCCACTAACTGAGCCCTATTCACAACATCTGAATGCAAACACAGTTTATGAGAAATAAGACGTTGACGTATCTCAGGTTTCAAACCTCGCAAAAACATTCGCGTCATTCGCTCTTCATTATCCACCAAATGGGACGCAAACCGGGACAACTCAGTAAATTTAGCCTCATACTGCGACACGGTCATATTATTCTGCTCCAATTTGATGAACTCCACCTCCTTCATGTAACGAACACTTTTGGGAAAGTATTTGTCATTGAACAGCTCTTGGAACTTCTCCAAAGACATCTTCAGTGCGGCAGGTTGAGTACGCTTAATCGATTTCCACCAGTAATCTGCCTCTCCTCGGAACATAAAGGCGGCAAAGGGAACCTTTTGCTCCTCGGAGCATCCCAAGACATCAAATATCTTGGTAATCTACTTTATCCATGTTTCCGCTATAAGTGGTTTTGGCTCTACCTTAAACTCTGGTGGTCCCAGCTCCTTGAACTGTTTAGCGGTGACCGTCCGAGAGTTTTCAGTGTTTTCACCTATATTTTGGATAGGAGCCGCTCTCGCCTGCTGTTGCATGAACTGCATAAAGTTTCTGAACATTCCATCATTCATCATATGGTCAGTGTTGTTGTTTGCATGAGGATTGTCACCTTCCTGATGCACATTATCCTGATTATTGATATGTGGTGAATCAACAGTCGCCTGTGCTCCATTGCTATTCTCAACATTCTCAGATGCCATTTTCAGATACTGCCACAAAATAAAAGTTAATTGATATGTCATATATTATCCTTATATTATGACCGACCAATTAAATACCATGCAAATAAACTTAGGTAGGTCATACTAGCGAAGGAATTCCCGTCTCTCCCCTCCTAGTTCTATTCTCACATCTTAGCCAGGGATCATATCCCTAAGCTCTGATACCAACTGTGACGCCCCCAAAATTAGGTATACATCACCCATCTTGGGTCGTCAGATACATAGTACAGAATACAAATATAACTTACTAATAAAACTGTCGTGTACAATACGACAAAACATAAACTGTGAGTTTGAATACAAATATTATCTTCTAGAGAGTATTCATACTCAAAAGGAGTCCTCATTACATTTATTAACACACTATTACATAGAATAGTGAGGACTACTAACTAATACTATCATTCGGACCATCACTCCGTTCCCCGACTTGTCCCAGCTACGTTCTCATTTCCTGAAGAGAACAGTGAAAGAAAGGGTGAGCTCAACTAGCCCAGTAAGAAATATTATGACAAAGATAATACAGAATAAATTATCATTAGCCTTCAACAGTGTTACACTGATAAAATATAATAGACATCAAGTTTAACTGTAGCGGAACAAGCAATCCATTAAAAGAGTCAAGTAGAAAATAAACTATACTATCTTTTATGATTTAAAAGGTTTTTTTCAACACTGTTATCGCTGGGACTCAGCTTAATAAAATAATTCACATCATCGAATCACCCCTGCACTACGGCCAAGGATATTCGTGTATTCATTAATGGTCATGATCATGCCAACAACTGTCCATCAATGCACTACGGTCAATGAGGACTTTTACCACATCATTTGTAACATTACGGTCATGATTATACCGAATAATCCCTGGTCATAATCATACCAAGTCCATCTATGCACTATAGGCCACAGATGACTTTCAACATTTTATAAACATGAGGATGATGACAATGATATAAGAATTCAATAAAACAAGTTCAAGAATTAATTTATCCAAGAATTAACAACGTCCAAATTGTCAACATGATACTGCTTTGTGGAGTAAAATTCAAGAATACTTAGAAGAATATTTTCATGAAAAGATACTAGATGAATCGCAATTATCAAGGATATTTCACTAATTTCATAGAGTATAGAAGTTAAAACTTAACCAACTGAGTATAATAACGAATGAAATAACAAAAGAAATCACCATGCATGCGATAGACCGCACAGATAGGTTATTCTAACAGAATAATAAATAATGGAACCAGGTCCAGCGGAAACGCACAGACAGGATATTCCGACAGAATAATAAACAATGGAACCAGGTCCGGCGTAAACGCACAGACAGGATGTTCCAACAAAATAATAACAAGACGAAACCAGGTCCGGTGTAAAATACACAGACAGGATGTTCCAACAGAATAATAATAAAAACGGAACCAGGTCCGGTGTAAAACACACAGACAAGATGTTCCAACAGAATAATAATAAAAATGGAACCAGGTCCGGTGTAAAACACACGGACAGGATGTTCCAACAGAATAATAAAAGAATATCACCAAGTATAGGGTAGACCGCGTATACAGGTTATTCCAACAGAATAATAAGAAATGGAATAACAATAGTTCTCTTCATGAATAAGAAAGAATAACACCCCTTACCGTTTTAAAGAAGAGCTGAAATAAGGAAGTAGTTAAGTAACAGAATACTCTTCTCTCTCTCTCTCTCTATAGTTTTTCTCTAGAGTTCAGTGAATTCGTAAGAAATAATGAAGGAATAAGCTGCTATTTATAGAAAAATAGAATGCATAGTAACTAATCCATGAACGGTCCAGATTGATTACTTTAATCTGACGGTCCATATTTAAAGAAAAATCTTTTAAATAAAATATAATATATTCTATTTATAGAATAACTTTAATAAAGTATTCTGTTTTATATAAAAAGATGTTTCTGTTTTATTACGTTAATAATACGAAAAAAACAAAACGTCATTATCGCTAAATAATTCATATTATTAACTGACAATAATTGAATCAAACTGAGTGACTTCTAACATAAACATTAATAATCAATACCCACACGTATTACTGTACTTTTACTACCGAGTAGTTTAACAATATCAATGGCAAAACTTCCGCCGTTATTTTTAATAAAATATTTTTGCCGTTTTCTCAATCCGACAATAATTCCGTTGTGGGGTCCACCAATGATTGTGCCATTGTACGAATATTCCCTATTAAAACGAATATTCCCCGACCAATCGAATATTATATAACAACTTGCGTACTTTACAAAATTTATAAATATTACCCACAACTATAACATTATATCAAATTAACTTCATAATATTCAAAAATGATATTTATAGAAAATTCATCTTTATTTATAAAAGTTGGGGTCTTACAATAAAGCATATACTTTGTAACAATCTTATTCATTTATTAATAAAAAGTATTAATTTATTAAAGACTTTTAATTATCTACATGATGCTGCTTTATAATATGTGATAAACTCATAGTTTTAAGCAATGCTTTTAGAATAATGATGACGATCATTCTAATGAGATCTAAATTCTTATGTAGAAAGCTTAAAACTAAAATAGTTCCCAATCGTTGGATTACTAAATTGGAGATTAGTGAATCCGGATAGATTGGTACATATGTTATTTGCTCATTGGATGAGGATGATTGATCTCATAGTCTTTTGTGTAAAGACACTAAAGTAAGTATGTAGGTGCTTATTAAAGAATAAGTTCACTGAACGTGGCTTGCTAAAGAATACCTAATGGAGTTTTACTTGTCTGTCAATAGGAATTCCTGTAGTGATAATAGTACAAGTGATCCTTGGACTTGAGATCATCATAGTATCTTGTATATGATGAGTTATACTTTGACTTATTCCTTAAGAGCCTTAGGGTATATCAAAGGGTATGCTTGGGTATAATAAGTTGTACATAGAGATAATGTATGATCAATAAAGAATCTATCGCTTCTAGTAAAAGAAGAAAAATGTCCTATGTGATTCGATAAATAACAACTCAGTAGTCCTTAGCCAAGGCAGAATGAAATTAGAAAGGAGTTTCTAATTTGCATTATTTGGTGTTGTGCATTTAAGAATCGAAATACATATAATTAAATAAAATAAGACTTGACAGTAATTTCATGTCTTATATTTAATTGGGAAATTATATGGTGGAAGGATTGAATTGTACGGTAACTATTTACTCAAAGGTTCTTTTATGATTAATGTTGAAATCTATATTATCTGGAAAGTCGTTAATCGCTAGGGAGGCTTATCCCTATTGTAGAATAAATATTATTTATTTAAATAAATTAATAGTTTAATTTATTTATTTAAATAAGATTAAAATTATTCTAATTGATTTGTTCACAATCGGTTTAATATGGAGAACCTAAAGAGTCACACCATAAAAATGAAGAATAATTATTTAAGAAGTTAATGACATAATCATAATAATAAGTTAAGTATATTTAATTTAATCTATGGTGATAGAATAAATTAAATAGCTTAATATTTATTATTTAATATTTTGGAAATATTAAATATAAATTAATAAGAGGAGTCTTATTATTGTTATGACTATTATTATTATTATTTAATTTCTAAAGGAGTTTGAGAATTAATTAATAAAAGTACTCTCATATATCCTAATAAGATTAAAATGCTAATTAATTAAAAGAGTTTAATTAATTATTCCTAATAAGATTGGGAGCCTAATTAATTAAAGGAGTTTAATTAATTAAAATAAAATCAAAATTTTTAATTGTTAAGGTGGGTTGCCCACATCTATAAATAAGAGGAGTCTTATTATGGATGGGGTGGTTGACACTTTCACAACACACGTGAATACGTAATTCTAATAGTTGGGAGAGTACACTTTTTTTTATGAGAGATAGAAAAACTAGGATTTTGCCAAATACCTATCTTCTTGAATCTTTCTTCTTCCTTGGTGGATCACCTCTAGAGGCCAAACATTTCGGTGGCTAACGTTGATCAAAGGAAGGAACCAAACCCGGTGGATTCAAGTTGAACGTGAAAAGAATTTGGAGGTGAACTTATGCCTGAGGAAGCTCGAACTTTAAGGGTATGATTCTTGTTCTTTATCTTTTCGTTTAATTAATAATTGTGCATAAAGGATGATCCGAGTATATAGTTTGTAAAATTTTAAAACTCTATTTTATCACGTTTTCGCTTATTTTGTGCAATTTAATTGCATTTATGAATATTACAAACCTAACAGTAGTATCAGAGCCAAACATTTATGCAAATTATTAATTGTTCAGATTTGATATGTATATTGATATGTGTTTAGAATAATTTAATTGGACATAATTTAATGTATAAAATTTATTTTAAAAAAAACACGTAATCTGTTTCGATTCCTGCAGTGGGTTTATGTTTTAATATATATATATATATATATATATATATATATATATATATATATATATATATATATATATATATATATTTCAACTTTAGTATGCATACATGTTGTAGGATTCAAAGAGTCGGGATTCATGTAAACGTTATATGATTCATTTGGTTTTATGTAAACTTATATAAGCGTTATATAACTTTTTCATGTAAACGTATATATATATATATATATATATATATATATATATATATATATATATATATATATATATATATATATATATATATAAATTTCAACTTTAGTATATACATGTTGTAGGATTCAAAGATCGCGATTCATGTAAATATATGATTCATTTGGTTTTATGTATATTTTTATGTAAACTTATATAAGCGTTATATAACTTTTTCATGTAAACGTTATATTCTTAATTATTTTATAATTAAAATAAAAAGTTTATTTTAATCTTCAAATAAAGAGTTTATTTTAATTTTAAAATTGAATTTCATGTTAACTAATTAGAGTTGGAATTGGATTCTATGATAACTAATTGGAGTTGAAATTGGATTCCATGTTTCCTTAAATAAAGGAGTTTATTTAGATATGAAATAAGATTTCAAATTATTCAAAATAAAAGGAGTTTATTTGTGAATATGAAAGAGAATCTGTATTTCCTTAAATAAAGGAGTTTATTTAGATATGGAATAAGATTTCATATTATTCAAAATAAAGGAGTTTATTTGTGAATAGGAAAGAGAATCTGTGTTTCCTTTAATAAAGGAGTTTTTTTACTTAGAATTGGATTCTATAATTAATTAAAATAAATGAGTTTATTTTAATTAAAGAATTTGATTAAAATAAAATAGTTTATTTTATTCAAAATTGGATAAATTAAAATAAAAGATGTTTATTTTGATTTAAATTTGGATTAAAATAAAGGAGTTTATTTTGATTCAAAATTAAATTTTATACTAACTAAATTTGTTCATTAAATGATATCAATATATATATTGAATGTTTATTATTTATGAGATGAATGTTATTTATTGATGCATATAGTGATATGTATGATAATAAATGGGATTGATTATGGGCTATTGACCATTGTGATTGGATTTTATTTTAGTTGGATGAATGAATGTATGAGTTTTATTAAATGGGGTATGCGTACCTCGTCTTCTCTAATTTTTTCTTAATGTAAATTCTAACTCCCTCCTATGTACTTTCTCTTGACTGCTGATCAAGATTTCTATTTATTTTAAAATAGTTTTGTAATAGAAATAATTAGAATTAATTTTGAAGAATTGGAGATTAAAGAGCAAGGAGCGTTTGAAGAACCGTTTGTAATGGAGCCCGGGTTTAAATGTAATAGTTATATTTAAATTTTATTCTTGCACCCTAGGCTTGACCTCTTGGTTCACTTGGTGGCTCTAGTGAACCAAATTAGAATAAAGTCCATAATCAATTCGGGTAGAATATAGTATTCTATATGTGCATGCTTATACTATATATATATATATATATATATATATATATATATATATATATATATATATATTATGCAAACATGCTTCACATGTTAATTAATATGACACGTATTTTATATATATATGTGCATGCACGCTAAACAAGATGAGACAAATTAATAACAAACCCCTCAAATATTTTATATTAAGTCCCAAACGTTCAAAGATGTTTGGAATATCGAACGTCGCCTTCTAGCATGATAAAAAATAATAGAGTATTAATTAATTATTATAAGTTTGTTGTGTCACCACAAGGCTTATCTTAATTCTTTGAGATGTTAATTTTATCACATTTGATGCTTATAAAGAAAATTAAACAATGTTATTTTGTTGTGTCACCACAAGGACAATATTTTTCTTTTTTTGAATATATGGAAGTGCTTGGTTGGACTTAACTTAGATAATTTTGATTCGGATGTGCCGCCACTTGATCAAAATAATTTAAGAGACAAAATAAAAGGTGTTACATAATGATGTAATTGACAAGAGTTGTCTACCTATTTATTAATATATAGTTTGTTGTGTCACCACAAGGCTATATACATTTGAAATGGGATCCTTATTCTCACTAGCAAATCTTTAATTAGATTTTGCCGAACTATATAAGTGAGGGTAATATAGTTTGATGAAAATAGTATGAGATACCAATTTAAAACAAGACCTAATTTATTTTAGTAATTAATAAAAGAATGTATGCTAAAATGTTGTTAATTATAAATTCATTTACAGAATTTTACAATGTCTAAATTACTATCACTGTGAAGCATATTAGATGTTATTTAACCGTACCGAATTAAATGGATTGGTTAAGGAATTTGAGAATAGTTCTCATGGCTGAAAAGCTATCTTATGTCCTTAATACGTCTATCCCTACAATGGTTGCAGACAATGCCTCTGAGGAATAGATTGCTACTTTTAGAAAGTGACAAGATGATGCACAGTTGGCTCAATGCATCATTCACGCATCCATGAGTAACGTGCTTCAGCGTCAGCATAAAACTATGGATATATGCTCCTACTATATTCTTACACATCAAGTAGTTGATGGTGAGAAAAGTTCGGCTGATAGATATCAGATATCTAAGGAGCTATTCCGATCTAAAATGACCGATGACACTACAGTACATATAAAAGTCCTTAACATTATCAATTTGATTGATCAATTAGGACAACAGGTTTTGTCATGAATGGAGAGTTGAGCCAAGATTTGACCTTGCACTCACTCCCGGACTCCTTTCATAATTTTTGTGAATTTTTCATATGAACAAGTTAGATATCAGCTTCGCTGATTTGCTTAACATGTTGAAAAATGTTGAGAGTCACTTTCCAACAAGAAAAGACCAAGTCTTACCAGTAGGGGCCAAATGATCTTCTGAAAAGAAGAACGATTCAAAGAAGGTAAATAGAAAGACAAAAACAAAGGATAATAAGAACAAAACTGATATGGATAGCAAAGGAGTTTGCTTCCACTACAATAAGCTAGGATACTGGAAAAGAAACAACGAGAAATATCTTGCAGAGCTAACCAAAAGAAGCTTAGTGAAATTTCGGTTACAAATATAATTTTGTTCATGATTTAAAATAAATTTTTCTTTAAGTCAAGATTCTACTTGGGTATTGGATACCGGCTTTGGTTATCATAAATATAGATTTATGAAGGGACCAAGCAGAAGTAGAAAGCTAAACAAAGATAAGTAATCCTATGTGTGGAAAATGAAGCAAAGGTTGCTACATTAGTCATAGAAATTTATAGTTTAGCAATGCCTACGGGTAAATCTATTAAGTCAATAAGTTATTATTGTACTCCAGTTCTTGTTAGAAACATTATTTCCATTTTGTTGTTGGACAATGAAATCTTTGGTATTATATTTAAGAACAATTGTTGTTCTATTTATAATAATAATATTTTGTATAGAACTGGAATATTACTTAATGGATTTTGTATACTTGACTTAAGTGAAAAATTATTTTGTAAATTGAACAAACTAGTATAAGAAAAGGAGGTGATCATTCAAAGAGTTAGATGTTTATATTTGATGAAATACAAGTATGAATTATTTGAAAGGTTTAAAGAATTCAAAAGTGAAACAAATTGGCCAAGTATTAGGATTCTTTGATCGGCTCAAGGAAGGAATACTTGTGCAATGAGTTTCTAGATCATCTCAAATGGTTTTCTCACAATGGACGCCTCCTGATACGTAATAATTGATTGATGTATCTGAAAGGAAAAATCGTACCTTGTTGGACATGGTGCGGTCCATAATAATTTTACCGACATTCCAGTATCCTTCTGGGATAATGCCCTAGAAATGGCTGCATATCAACGAAAAAAGGTAACCTCAAAATCCGGCCACAAGACTCCATAAAAGTTATGGACATGAAGGATTCCTAATTTTAAGTACGTTAAGATAAGGGGTTGTCTAGCTTATGTGAAAAGGTTTCAAAGGATAAGCTTGGGACAAGATTTGACAAATGTCGTTTTGTGGGACATCCTAAAGTAAGTTAAGGGTATATATTCTATAATCCTACTTAGCAAAAGGTGTTTGTTGCGAAACACGCTGACTTCTAAGATAAAGGTATTTATCATTGAAGGGGCTAGTGGGAGGATAATAAAATCATGAAGAGTTCAAGAACCACAAAACACTATAAGTCAAATAAGAGGAACTTATAGATAGACCTATTGTACCACAACCAAATCGTAAATCTGGAATAGTACCTAAGATACCTGGGAGGTATGGATTTATTATGGATGATGATGATGAGGTACGTATCATAGAAGATGATGATCCAGTTACATACGATGAGGTAAGAGTTGTAGACACTCAGAGAAATAGATTGAAGCAACCTTCTTAAATATGGAACATTCATTTTGATGAGATAATCAAAAGAGTTCAATTTTATAAAAAAATAAGAATGAACCTAGTGTATTCAAACGGGTTAGTGGGAGCGTCGTGACATTCCTAGTATTATATGTTGATATACTATGGATACGGAATGATATGCCAATGCTAGAATCAGTTAAGATAAAGTTGTCTAAGCATTCCTCCATGAATGATTTGGGAAAAGTATCTTAATTGGGGATAAAAATCTATATAGATAGATTTAATAGGATGCTCGACTGAACCCAAAAAATGTATATTCATTTGATGCTAAAGTCGTTTAGCATGACAAACTCCATGTGATGTCTCATGTTGATGAGCCCTAGAGTGTATCTCTCTTAATAGTCCCCATAGACTCATGAAAGAGAGATCGCATGAGTAACTATCATGTATGCAATGAAATGTACGAGACCTGATATTGATCAGTCATATTCTGGAGACGTTAACTGTGAGACAGTGAAAAATATCTTAAAGTACTTAACTGGAACTAAGGATGTGATCATATTCATGGTAGGTCTAAATTAAAACTAGAGGGCTTAACAGACTCAAGTTTTTTCAGACAAACCAAGACGACAGAAAATCCATTTTAAGGTAAAGAGTTACCTTAAAAAGTGGTGCAGTGAATTAGAAAGGTTCCAAACAGCAAAGAGTTGCTGGTTTTGTGATAAAGACAAAGTATATAGCTGTAAATGAAGCTGCAAGTTGATTGTTTGAATGAAAAGTTCATTACAGAACTAGGAATAGTTCCTTAGTCCCATCTTGAATCTAAACATGTATTGCGCCACTTTCATTTGATTTAAAGGAATCATTGAAAGATGGAAAATTACTATAGAGATAGTGGATTCTTAAGAACAACATTACATATCCATTAACTAAAGCTTCTCCAACAGCAGGATAATCATCACTTATAGAAGAAGGGTATGAGATACCATAACGATTGGCTTTAGTGCAAGTGGGAGATTGAAAGTAGTATGCACACAAGCCAATCATATTTGATGATAAAGCATATACTTTGTAACAATCTTATTCATTTATTAATAAAAAGTATTAATTTATTAAAGGCTTTTAATTATCTACATGATGCTGCTTTATAATATGTGATAAACTCATAGTTTTAAGCAATACTTTTAGAATAATGATGATGATCATTCTAATGAGATCTAAATTCTTAGAAAGCTTAAAACTAAAATAGTTCCCAATCGTTGGATTACTAAATTGGGGATTAGTGAATCCGGATATATTGGTACATACGTTGCTTGCTCATTGGATGAGGATGATTGATCTCATGATCATTTGTGTGGAAACACTAAAGCAAGTATGTAGGTGCTTATTAGAGAATAAGTTCACTGAACGTGACTCGCTAAGGAATACCTAATGGAGTTTCACTTGCATGTCAATAGGAATTCCTATAGTGATAGTAGTGCAAGTGATCCTTGGACTTGAGATCATCATAGTATCTTGTGTATGATGAGTTATACTTTGACTTATTCCTTCAGACCCTTAGGGTATATCAAAGGGTATGCTTGGGTATAATAAGTTGTACATATAGATAATGTATGATCAATAAAAAATCTACCGCTTCTAGTAAAAGAAGAGAAATGTCCAATGTGATTCGCTAAATGACAACCCAATAGTCATTGGCCGAGGTAGAATGAAATTAGAAAGGAGTTTTTAATTTTTATTATTTGGTGTTGTGCATTTAAGAGTCGAAATACATATAATTAAATAAAATAAGATTTGACAGTAATTCTATGTCTTATATTTAATTGGAACATTATATGGTGGAAGGATTGAATTGTACGGTAGCTATTTACTCAAAGGTTCTTTTATGATTAATGTTAAAATCTATATTATCTGAAAAGTCGTTAATCGCTAGGGAGGCTTATCCCTATTGTAGAATAAATATTATTTATTTAAATTAATTAATAGTTTAATTTATTTATTTAAATAAGATTAGAATTGTTCTAATTGATTTATTCACAACCCGTTTAATATGGAGAACCTAAAGGGTCACACCATAAAAGGAAGAATAAATTGAGAGCCTAATATTTATTATTTAATCTAAGGTGATAGAATAAATTATATAGCTTAATATTTATTATTTAATATTTTAGAAATATTAAATATAAATTAATAAGAAGAGTCTTATTATTATTATTATTATTACTATTATTATTATTATTATTATTATTATTATTATTATTATTATTTAATTCCTAAAGGAGTTTGAGAATTAATTAATAAAAGTACTCTCATATATCCTAATAAGATTAGAAGGCTAATTAATTAAAAGAGTTTAATTAATTATTCCTAATAAGATTGAGAGCCTAATTAATTAAAGGAGTTTAATTAATTAAAATAAAACTCAATTCTTTAATTGTTAAGGTGGGTTGCCCACATCTATAAATAAGAGGAGTTTTATTATGGGTGGGGTGGTTGACACTTTCACAACACACGTGAATACGTAATTCCAATAGTTGGGAGAGTACACCTTTTTCTATGAGAGATAAAAAAACTAGAGTTTTTCCAAATATCCATCTTCTTGAATCTTTCTTCTTCCTTGGTGGATCACCTCCAGAGGCCAAACACTTGGGTGACTAACGTTGATCAAAGAAAGGAACCAAACCCGGTGGATTCAAGTTGAATGCGAAAAGGATTTGGAGGTGAACTTATACCTGAGGAAGCTTGAATCTTCAAGGGTATGATTCTTGTTCTTTATCTTTTTATTTAATTAATAATTGTGCATAAAGGATGATCCGGGTATATGGTTTGTAAAATTTTAAAACTCTATTTTATTATGTTCCCGCTTATTTGGTGCAATTTAATTGCGTTCATGAATATTACAAACCTAAAAATTTACACATATCACCCTTGTAAACATTCAAAATTTTCTGTATATCTGTTACTGACTTTGTAGGAGCACATATTCGTCTTTTAAGAGGAAACCCTGGAAGACGGTTCATATCCATTCTGGATACTACCGGGAGGAACAGCTCAACCCCAGAACACACACTGGGAGTAACAGCTCAACCCCGGAACACACATCGAGAGTAATAATTCCAACCTCGGAGATAACCCCGAGGCATGTAGATTCAATATCGGAACACAAACAGGAGAAGACCGATTCATCCCGGATATAACCCCGAGATGTTCCGTCTCAGTCCCAACGCTGGGAATAGCAGATTCCAACCATGGAGATAACCCCAATAAAGGTAGTGGCAGTTCCGGAGATAACCCCAGAAATGCTTGTTTCAAATGCATGCCATCAGTTTCAACCTAGGCGCTCACACTGAGGCACTCAGTTCAAGACAAGCACACCTCAGAGATGACACTGAGGACCTTCAACATTTGCAGCAGTCCAATCTCAGCGATAACCCTGGGCAACTTCTAATTTATCAGCCTAAACTTGAGATAACCCCGGTGAGGGGCAAAGTCGTCATCTTACCACCATGATGCCACATCACGTCGTCTCAACATTTCATATATACACTTCTACACAACAATGTCCCACAAGAGCCAAGGAAAACCAATCCCGAGTGACTATTATGCAGAACAACGGATAGAATTTGAAGCTGAAGACCGAAGGGCATGTCATGTCATTGCATAACTCTCGACAACGGCGGTCCAAAATAGGTCTTATATACCTCAGTCGGATGCCCAAATTGCAATTTTGAAAGTTCGAGCGGACATAGCGTTGCCTACGTGCACGTACTTTGAGACGGCGGGACCCGCGAAGCCTGAGGCTCCATCCTCTATAAATAGAGGGCTTGGAGTGGCCATTTTGCAAAGAAAAAAGGCAAGGAAGCCCTGTCCAATTTGCTCTGTACACACCCCAAACTGAGTGCTTTCTCATTTTAAACACTTGTGAGCTCACATATAGCTACTTCTGTACCGGCGGAAGCCAGTGTTTATCTATTTTAAAGTTATTGAAGTCTTCTTTGGCAGCCCACTGTAAGCCTTTTTACACATTTTCAAGCCTTTCTCTTCACATTTACACACACCCTTCTTTACGTTGAGAGTCGTGTTGCGTGTGGTTGCCCGGACTTCGGTCCGTGGTTTTATTTCAGTTTGTACATATATATATATATATATGGACTAACATTATCGAGTTATGCCTCGATTGAGCCTAGACTTCGATCTGGAGCGTTTACTTACTTTTGTATATATATACATTTATATATATGAACTGCATGTCGAACTCTGTTCGATGAGCCTAGACTTCGGTCTGGAGCGTTTACTACTTTAATATATATATATATATATATATATATATATATATATATATATATATATATAGTAATAGGTGTCGAACTTTGTTCGATGAGCCTGGATTTTATATCCGGAGCTTTTATTTGTTTTCGTATATATATATATATATATATATATATATATATATATATATATATATATATATATATATATATATACTTCTATATATGAACTGTGTGTCGAACTTTGTTCGATGATCCTGAATTTTATATCCAGTGCGTTTAATGCTTTAATATATATATACTTATATATATATATTAACTGTTGTTGAACTTTGTCCGATGAGCCTGGATTTTATATCCGGTGCGTTTATCGCTTATATATATATATATATATATATATATATATATATATACATTTCGTCCCACTTGGAGTTTACTTTGTGGTGGTTGACCGTTTTTACTACTTTCTGTACATTTCGTCCCGCCTGGAGTTTCCTCCGTGGCGGTTGATCGCTTTTACAGCTTAATTTATATTTCTGATCCCCCATGGAGGTGCTTCGTGGTTGGTGATCATGTCTGTATATATATATTTACAGCTTTTATATATATACATGCTTACTGCGTTTATATCAACTGTGGCATCATGTGATCACAGATTCAGTCCACTGAATCTAGATTCGGTTCCCGTGATGGACCTTTTCAGCTGTAAGTAGCTTGTAAATTTATCTGTGATGTTTGGATCTCCTCAGATGGTTTTCATACCCACGAGGAATTCAACACCTTTTTGTACATTATTTTCATACAGATGCCTCGCATCTGTAAAATAAAATCAACCAAGCCGAATATTGAATAAAATGGGAGTGTAAAAGGTCTCAATTACTAATGAGCACTGGGTTTGAAAAATCTCTTCTAAAACATCACTTCCATATCTTGTTTAGAACTGAATTTTTATAAAAATTCAAACCCTGTGTATATAGGTGCGAACGAGGCCTCGCACTACTTCCAAATAAAAGCTCATTGATCCACACACACACACATTCATATAACAGTTTCTTGAAAAGTGGCAGTCACCGTGGCAACACGGATGTCGGGGGGTGCCTAACACCTTCCCTCTGCATAAGCAAGTCCCCGGACCCTAATTGAATCTCGGTTTCACCGACCCGTTTAGCAGTGTCACATCACTGGGTCAATGTGCAAACCTTTTCTCGGTTGTGTTAGTACAACCAGTTAAAAAACCAACTGGCGACTCTTATAGTCCAATCGTTGACATTACACATGTTGGACCTTTTTCACTTGTTTTTTCAAACAAATCTCACCTAAAATGAGAACACAAAAAAATAGGTAACAAAAAGGGACAAATAAAAATCCCGACGTCGACAGGTGGCGACTCTGCTGGGGAAGAAAGTAAGAGGACTTAAGCCGCTATTGCAAGTTTTTAAAATTGTTATGTGCTTGTGTGTGGATGTTGCATTTACATTTATGATGAATGTGTACGAATGCATATCTTTACTGCGATTAATGCTTTACATTATATCTGCCTATGATATTAGTGCCTTGAACATGTCTTCATTTTCATATACGGTGAGACGCGATGTATGTGAATGTATGTTGTTTGGTCCCTCCACCAGGAGGCTATCCTGTCGGTGTTTGATTACTGGACTCGTAGGAAGACTAATTGCCGCGAGGCTCAGGAAAGGCACCACCCAAATTCGCTCCAGTTGAAAGACCGGATTAACTTCCCGTCGAGTAAATTGCGATGATTTGGGAACCTTAATGCCGAAAAGCCGCGAGAGTAACCTAAGATAGGTCAGCCTCTGATAAACCAAGCGCGGAGGAAAGTCACTTCATGCTTTCTCATTTTAAATTACTTGTAAAAACAATTACTTGTAATTTACATTCCATATTCATCTCCATGTAATGAGAAATATGAAGAAATATGTGCATATACATATTTACATGTTATCCCGTACTACGAACAGCTAACATCCTTTTTGCAGGACAAAAATTCCTAAAACGGATACACCATATAGCATGTTAATATTTACACATTCCCTAAAAACTAAACTATGCCAGTTTTGTCGCAGGGAAGCATTCGGACCTATTACCCGGTCAAAGTCCAAAAAGGCCGCATGCCTACAGCCAATCATGGCTTCATCTGACCAGTCTAATCCAGTTTCTCGCAAAGAATTTGATGGATTCAGTAAACAAATCACAGACTTGGCTGTTCTGCTTAAAGAACTACATCAATCTACGCAGGGTCCAAAAATACCCGTACATGCTAAATCCTCTACACAAGGAGGAACTCAAGGTCTTGATAAAGCCATTGCAATACCTAAACTGCAGTTGGATACAACCAACAAAAGTCATGATGCCGCCCATCTTACAAGAGATCCAGACACCAGTGACATCAGAAAGAAAGTTCTTCAAATGGAAGAAACCATGCGTTCTATCAAAGGAATTGGAGCACACGGGAGTGTCTCCTATGCTGATTTTTGTATATTCCCTGGTGTTCATTATCCAGAAAAATTCAAAACTCCTGACTACGAAAAGTATGATGGGTTAGGAGATCCTCACACACATTTAAAGGTGTTCATTGGAGAACTCGGATCTTATGCAAAAGATGAGAAGCTCATAATGCAGCTGTTCCAGAAAAGTCTGACTGGAGAAGCCCGTTTGTGGCATACCAGATTAGACAATTCAAAGATCCATAGCTGGGAAGAGCTAGTTCACGCCTTCCTCATGCAATACAGTTTCTAGTCTCAGATGGCTCCTGACCGGTACCAAATTACCAAGGTCAAGAAATAGTCCAACGAGTCTTTTAGAGAGTATACTCAAAGGTGGAGGCTCCTTGCTGCTCAAGTTATTCCTTCTATGACAGAGTCAGAGATGGTTATGACCTTTATCGACATACAAGAAGCTCCTTTCTATGAGAGAGTCTTAGCTGGCATCGGTAAACCATTTTCTGAAATGATCAAACACGGGGAGATGGCTGAGATGGGATTGAAGTCAGGAAAGATTCAAGACCTAGCTGCCCTTAAAGCTGTTCCTGAACACATCCAATCCGGAAATTATGGAAACAACCCCCGGAGGGTTCATAAAAAGAAAGAAGAGGATGTTTCCCTGATACTACAGGGTCAAAAAGGCAATCAGAACATGCCTATTCAGAGGAGAAATTACACTCCCTTTCCAGCATAATCGTCAAACCCTCCAATACCAAAAGGTGAAGAAGTCAAACGCCCTCGAGTGTTCACACCCTTAGGGGACTCTCTCGAGAATATTCTCACTCTTCTGACCACGCAGAAGAAAATCACACATCTTCTTCCACCAGCCAGCCCTAATGGTAGGGGTTTCAATGCTGCTCGGAAATGTGCTTATCATACTGGGGCACCGGGACATGATACTCAAGATTGTTGGGCCTTAAAACATAAGATCCAAGACCTGATAGACAACGGTGAGATTGTGGTCACCAAACCAGATCAACCTCACGTGCAAGACAACCCTCTTCCTCCACACAAAGAAGAAGAAGTTAACATGGTTAATTGGAGCAGTGGACAAAGTTCCAATTCTAACGGTGAGCATCCCAGATCACCAGAGACGATGCTGACAAATGGGATTATGCCAAGTTCCAGTTCTCAATGGAACGAAAGATGAAAGATCTATGAAAGTAAATTGAGTAATTGGCAGAACTGGTGACATACCAGCATCAAGTCACATGCCAATTAATCAGTCAGGAGCATGCTAGTCTCCTTCCTCTTGTCATGAATATTCCCTCTTCACCTCCAGAAAGTGAAATAATGGAGGACAAAGTGTCAAAGAGAGCGAATACCAAAGCTCGTCGGGATTTTACCAACAGAAAGGAATTTACATATCTGGGCCAACCTATGGAGGAAATCCTTTAAATGCTAATCAATGAAGGAAGGATTAATTCCCTTCTACCTCTAATCAATCCCCGTTCAGGACGGTACAATTCTGATGGAGTATGTCAATATCACTCCCATTCTCGCGATCACAGCATAGAAGAATGCTGGGCACTCCGCCACCTTATCCAGAATCTCATTGATAGCGGTGTCCTACAACTAGCAGACGATGATACTGTGCTACGTGGTAGTGAGAATACCTGTCCTACTAAATGGAAGGGATTGGTAGCAGTTATCTCCACTGAGGCTGATGGCATTGTCAAGCCACTCACTATAACAACAATTCAACTCAGAGGAAGCAACAATCCTTTAAAAGTGGCCGCTCCCGAGCCAATCAACTTACCATGCAGAGCACAATATCCTATTGTTAGCCTGCACACAGTTCCGTGGAATTATGAAGAAGGTGAAGGATCCACCTCGCATACAACTGCTACAGTGTCAAAGGAGAATCTACTGTATCTTCCCCAACGGGTGATGAAGTCTACCATCAAATCAAAGGGGAAAATTCCCATGGAGAAGATTGAAAAATTCCTCCGTGCCATAGGTCATAATGAAGCCAAGGTGGTTTTAAGCTTAAGAGAAGCTCCACATCAAATTTCAATACTAGACTTGATTTTAACTTCCGAGGATCATAGGAAGATTCTACTAAAGGTTTTGGAAGAAGCCTACTTACCAAAATCAGTGGATGTGAAAAAATTTCAACATCTGACTGATCACATTTTCAACGACAATGTGATCTCTTTCAATGATGATGACATACCACCCGAAGGGACCGATCATTGTAAGCCGTTACACATTGCGGTCTTATCCTCCGGATATATGCTAGCTGGAGTCTTAGTAGACAGAGGTTCATCTTTGAATATCTGTCCATACGCTACATTATTGAAGATGAATATCAATCTCAATCGAATCTGAAGTAGCCATACGATCATCAAAGCTTTTGATGGATCCCGCCGAAATTTAGTCGGAGAGATTGAGCTGCCAATTGAGATTGGTCCCCATACATTCTGCGTGTCTTTCCACGTACTCAAGATAGATTCGGGATACAACCTGCTCTTGGAAAGACCGTGGATTCATATGGCTGGGGCAGTCCCCTCCACCCTTCATCAGCAACTGAAATATATTATCAATAATAGTCTAGTTACAATCAACGCTGAACTGGAATGCCCTCAACAAGGTGACATACCGTTCATCAGTTTTAATTCCAATGTTGAGCTGGTCAGTTTCCACACTTTGGAAGTAAGCAACCCTCAATTTCATACCCTGGGAACGCCATTGCCCGTACCCAAGATCTCTGCTGAAGTAATGTCGGCTACTCAGGAAATGATGTCTTTGGGTCATCAGCCAGGACAGGGCTGGGTAAAGATCAGCAAGGTATCAAATACCCCATCCAAGTAGCCAGTCAAACTGGGACAGCTGGACTAGGCTA
This sequence comes from Panax notoginseng, assembly GCA_016801055.1. Classification (NCBI taxonomy): domain Eukaryota; kingdom Viridiplantae; phylum Streptophyta; class Magnoliopsida; order Apiales; family Araliaceae; genus Panax; species Panax notoginseng. The sequence continues at coordinate 188,216,433 of CM029017.1, forward strand.
TTCTGCTAGTTCTAGTCAGAGGAATCCTCATAAGCATCAGCAGATTCCTTCAGCTTCAACCACGCGGCATTTATCTTTGCCTTCAAACGCTGAGTCTGCACAATATCCTGTAAAGGTGCCAACCAACGTGATGGCTATGCTATTTCCCAAGCCAGTGTCGTTCAAAGCAAAAGAAGTCTTTGTTCTAGATCCCAAAGTGGAGGAAGAGAAATAAAGAATCAAACAAAACGTCGTCCGGATAATGTCGGGCATGCGCATCATTGTTCATGATGAACATACAAACAAATATACCCCAGACGATGATTGCCCAGACGTTATGGTCATCATTCAGAAAAAGGAGGATGATGACAACCCCTCCATCAATGCAGTCCACCCGGACTTTATCCTAGCTAATTGGAGCAGCACTCATTACATTGGTCGATAAGGGTAAAATGGGCAGGACTTCTTTCTGCCCTGTAGATATAATAATTGCTTACTTTTCTGTATAGTACTTGCAGTTGTTTTGTCCGTATATGCTAACATTATGTATGATTAAATAATTTCATATATATTAAGTGAAAGCATATTTTGTTTCAGGATTCTGAACTTAGATGTGCATGTACTTGCTGATAAGATGCCTCTTCTCCACAAGGATTGTAACTATGATGAAAAGTTGGACTCAGACTTGTTGGAAATACAAGAGGACATTGAGGTGCCTTCGGAGATCAAAGAATGGGTCGAAGACAAGCCTAAACCCAACCTTGATCAAACCACCTCCTCCAATCTTGGAACCTTAGAAAACCCTAAGTTAATCCAGATTGGTTCCGGCCTTACCCCAAACTAGAGGAATGACATGGTTACGCTATTAACCCAATTCTAGGATGTGTTTGCATGGTCTCATGAAGACATGGTGGGTTTGTCCATTGACATTGTTCTTCATCGCCTTCACATTAAAGAGGGATTCAAGCCAGTTAAGCAGAAGCTCAGGCGATTGAAACCTGAGTAGAGTTTAAAGGTGAAAGAAGAAATTGTGAAACAATTTCAAGCTGGCATTATCATGGTGTCCACATATCCTGAATGGATATCTAACATTGTTCACGTGCCTAAGCCTGGAGGAAAGGTGCGAGTCTGCGTAGATTATCGGGATCTGAATAAAGCTTGCCTTAAAGATAGCTTTCCGATGCCCTTTATCCACATTCTCATTGACAATACTGCACAATATGGTATGTACTCCTTTGCTGATTACTTTTTAGGGTACCATCAGATCATGGTTGCTGAGGAAGATCGTGAAAAAACTGCTTTCATAACTCCTTGGGGAACCTTTTGCTACAGACGGTTGTCATTCGACCTCATCAATGATGGAGCTACCTATCAGAGAGCTATGATGGCTCTCTTCGACGACTTAATGCACAAAGAGATTGAGATCTATGTGGATGACATCATTGTCAAGTCTCGAAAGGAGGAGGACCACTTAGACCATCTCAGAAAGCTCTTCAACAGGTTGCGTAAGTACAACTTGAAGTTGAATCCAGCCAAGTGCGCCTTTGGCGTTAAATCAGGTAAGTTGCTAGGATTCCTAGTTAGCCACAAAGGAATTGAGTTGGATCCTACCAAAATCCAGGCCATCACGGAAATGCCCAATCCTCAGACAGAGAAGGAAATACGGGGATTTTTGGGAAGAATCAACTTCATTAGCCGATTCATTTCTCAACTCACAGCAACCTGTGAGCCTATCATCAAGCTATTATGGAAGAACTCCCCCATGAAATGGAATGATGAGTGCCAGAATGCCTTCCTTATAATTAAAGAGCAGTTAGTCAAAGCTCATATTTTGGTACCACCCAGGAATGATGTTCCCCTGTTTATGTACCAGTCCATAAGTGACAATGCCATGGGCTGCATGCTGGGCTAGAAAGACGATAGAGGCAAAAAACGAGCTATCTATTACCTCAGCAAAAGATTCAGCAGCAGTGAACACAAGTACACTCTGATTGAAAGGACTTGTTGTACTTTAGCATGGGCTGCCATGAGGTTACAACATTACCTCCATGGGCACACAACCCATCTCATATCCCGTGTGGATCCTCTCAAGTATGTGTTCAGTAAACCCATACTGAATTGTCGGCTGTCCAGATGGTAGTTGATCCTACAACAATTTGACATTGTCTACGTGACTCAAAAGTCCATTAGAGGTCAAGGAATTGCGGATCAACTGGCCGCCGCACCTTCAGGGGACTTCAAACCCTTGGAAACATACTTCCCAGATGAAGGGGTAATAACAATTCAGCAACAACATCAGTACGATGCACGTCCAATATGGAACATGTATTTTGATGGAGCTGTTAATACGGAAGGTTCTGGAGCTAGAGCAGTTCTAGTATTCTGTACGGGGGAGCAGTATCCCGTTGCCGTCAAATTACAGTTTATCAGCACCAACAATACAGCTGAGTATTAAGGTTGTATCATGGGGCTAAAACTTGCCCGTTCAATGGATATCAGACGGTTAACTGTCTTTGGGGATTCAGAGTTGGTAATCAAACAATCCACAGGAATCTATCAAACCAAAGAGCTGTGATTACTACCTTACCATCGGCAAGTTTTACAGATGGCTTCGGAGTTCGAAGAAATCTCCTTTATACATATTCCTCGTAATAGGAATGACTTTGCGGATGCATTAGCAACTTTGGCCTCCTTGATGCACATACCTGACAAGGAACACATGCCAAGCATCACATTAGCCCTGCAAAAGGTACCAGCCTATGGAAACTATGTTGGAGAAGTATCGGATGAGCTACCTCCCATCCAATAACCTTGGTATCAGCATATCAAGGAGTACCTACGAGATGGATCTACACCCGCTGAGGCGAGCCTGACTGAGCAAAGGCGGATTCATCGACTTGCTATGAAATTCTACCTGAGCGGAGATGCAGTCTACAAGAGAGATGCAGGACTAGGTCTTCTTAGATGTTTAGCCAAAGATCAGGCTCAGAGACTCATGGATAAGGTCCATGGTGGAGTCTGTGGCCCACACATGAGTGGCCCCCTCCTTGTTAAGAAGATCCTCAGGACAGGACATTATTGGCTCTCTCTCAAGGCTGATTGCTATGACCACGTCAAGAGATGTTATCAATGCCAAATTCATGGGAATGCTATCCACGCCCCTCCACGGGAGCTCCACAATATGAGTTCACCTTGGCCCTTCTCAATGTGGGGAATGGACGTGATTAGGCCCATCGATCCCAAAGCCAGTAATGGACATCGCTTCATCTTCACCATGATCGACTACTTTACCAAGTGGGTAGAAGCAGCCTCATTCCCCAGGGTTACCAAAGAAGTCATCATTGCTTTTATCAGAAATAATGTCATTTGTCGATACGGACAACCCGAGGTAATTGTATCAGACAATGCTAAGAACCTCAACAATAAAATGATGGAGGAACTATACAGTAAATTCCACATCAAACACCTTAACTCCGTCATCTACCTTCCAAAGATGAATGGTGCTGTTGAAGCGGCTAACAAAAATATCAAGAAGATTATGCAAAAGATGTCCGCCAACCACAGAGGATGGCCTGACCTATTGCCTCTTACTCTATTAGCCTACAGAACATCAATGCGCACTTCAACTGGGGCAACCCCCTACGCATTAACCTATGGGAAGGAAGCAGTACTCCCCATAGAAGTAGAAATGGAATCCCTCAGAGTGTTAATGGACGCTCAGCTGGATAAAGATCAATGGGTACAAGACAGGTATCACCAATTATCTCTAATAGATGAAAGGCGAACCGCGGCTATCTTCCATGGTCAATTATATCAACAAAGGATCGTCAGATCCTACAACAAAAAAGTCCGGCTACGGCAGTTTAAACAACATGACTTGGTTTTAAAGAAGATCCTCGACAACCAAGATCAGTCTAAGGAAAAATTCGCTCCTAACTGGGAAGGCCTATTTATTGTCAAGGAGGTATTGACAGGAGGTGCTCTCAGATTACAGGAAATGGACGATAATGAATTTCCATAGCTTATCAACTCAGACACCGTGAAATGGTACTATATCTGAAGTTACCATCAAATAAACATCTTGGTGTTGGATCATTAGATCATTAGTTATTCCGGTTCTTTAACCCTTTACCACATACAACTCTTTTCCACACTTTGCCCCTTAGGGAAACATACTCTTTAAGCCAGCAGTCTGGCTTCACTGTGCTCATACAACTTAGGTCATCCCACTACGGATTGAACCTCTCGCATTTGCAGTTTGGCTACCCATACATGGGATCAAACTTCTCGTACCTGCAGTTTGTCCTCAACCTAGGATCAAACTTTCTCTTCCTCGCAGTCTATCTTGCACATGGGATTAAACTTTCTTCCCCACAGTTTAACCTGTACATGGGATTAATCTTTCTTCCCCGCAGTTTATCATGCACATGGGATCACGCTTTTCAACTCACCCTGAGGGGTGAACTATGTCGACCTGATCTCCTTGATACACGGGAGTATGTAGGCAACCATATTTTATATGGCCCGATCGCAATAAACAAAAAATAACAAAAACATTTCTACCCTTTTCTACAAAAAATAAAAACCACAAAAATATGTCTACAACCTTTGTCATCAATAAAGCTTCTACACCCATCTGCCTTTCATAGATAGCGTTGAACCTCTTACACTAGGTTCGAACTACGCAGACCTGATCTCCTCTTCAATAGGAGTACGTAAGCAGCCATTTATGGTTTGGTCTCACCCCCTACCAAAATCCAAATACTAGGATCAAACTTCAATTCACCATATTTCATTAGCTTCAAACCAAAGGGATGGAATTACCCAACCTCTCCTCGTGAATAGGAGATTCGACGACCATCTAAGCTGCGATTGTACCTTGAAGAGCAACACCAATCCATAAGAGATGGAATTAACTAGGCTCCTCCTAAATAGGGGTACTGGAGACCATCTGTGGTGCGGTCAATCTCAGAGAGGAAAGCCACAATCCTCTCCACATTTCCATACAGAAATCAGTCCCAAGACACAAAAAAATGGTAGGGATACACACAGATCCATGATCTATTCTGAACTATCCAGAGACAACTCAATGTCCATCCAACAAGGAGGAATTCAGAATACATCAAGATCACAAACCTTGAAGAAGCAGGCAAATATCAAGCAAGTATCAGAGCATATTTAAAAGGGAAGTGATCAAAAATATATTTCCTTGCTATATAATGCTGTTTGATATACACAATGTAAATTGTACATGACAAAATAGCTAAGCTAGTCTGTGCAGGAAAGTACAAGTCCATCTACAAATCGGTGCATATGCGAGCTAACAAGCCCAACATGGCATCTCTCTCAGAAGAATGAGGTAAGGCTGTGGTCTCCTGTACGAGGATATCCACACGACCCAACAGATCTGTAGCCATCTGTATGGTGACCATGTGCTCATCTCTACGATCATGTCAGTGGTAAGGGACCTCACTGCAGTACTTTTTGTGACGGCTACATCCCGAGCAGATATGGCACTATCCCTCTCAACTATCACTGCATCTCTGGCTGATCTGGCCTCATCCCGCTCAACAACAGCGGTATCTCTACTAGCCAATGCCTCGTCCCTCTCTAACAGGGCTGCGTCTCTCCCATCAAGAGCTGTCAACATCAGGGCTCTAGCCTGATCTCTCTCAAAGGTCATCAGATGAAGACTCTGCTCAAGGTACTGTGCTGAATGATGAATGACGACAGTGCTAGTACTGGGAGAATCTAAATGAAATACTGGCAACCCAGTAGATGGCTCCTCCTCGGTGTGAGAATCAATATCCTCCATGTGCTCTCCACCATCGGAGTCAATACTCGGCAATGTGGATACTACCTCAGTCGGTGCAGTCTCTGTCTCTATCCATGCGGAATACTCTACAGAATAACATGGATAACTAATAGAGAAAGCGACTATCTCGCCCTGATCCCAACATGTATACACACGGGATCTATCCTCTGCCGAAAGATAGTGAGAAGCTAAACGCTGGCCCAGCGCCCCCTCGAAGGGATGAAAATCCTCAAACTGGTCAAACTGCGACATCACGGCCAGTGGATGGTAAGTAGTCAAGCCCTTCAAACCAACCAGAGGGATGTAATCCATGCCCGGAGCATGAGTAATAAAGCTATAAGGTGAGCTGAGCCCAGAGCATGGCAATATACTAAACGGGTCTATAATATCAGCTAAGAAAGCAGACCAAGACATAGCATCCGTACACTCCGCAGGCTGAAAGGAATATGACATGGCTATATCATGGGTGAAACAATACCCATGCTGTCTGAAAGTGCCAATCGGTCTCAGGTGTGACATAAACCACACGTATAGCATGACCGAACTACCTGTAAATACTCCTGTCGGATAAGTGCAGCAGTATGTAGCTGACCTTAATATCTCGGCTATAATCATAGGTATGATGGTACGACCCTCCCTGAGAGCTCTTACCGCCATGATAACTTCTATGTCCAACTCATCCATATATAGTGGCATGTAGACATATGACAGTACGAACAATTGCAGTACATCTACCCTGGCCAGACGCCAATGATCCTCTGGTGTGGTGAAATCCCCGGAATGTCGTCTATAACTATCCTCAGAGCCAAATCTGTCAACCAAAAAAAGCTGAGATATAGCGTGGCCAGATGTAAGCTCATCCTGTACCACTCTACGCCTCAATCCAGTGAGGTTCATGAACCGTCGACTCATGTCCCCCAAAGCCATATGCACGCAAGGTCTGTCCAATGGCAGCATCATCAACCGTGCATACTCCTCCAAAGTGGGAGTCAACTCCTGGGTCCCAAATCGAAAAACCTGCCTCTCCGATACCCAGTGCTCCAGCATGCCATCCACGAATCCTGTGGGAAACTGAAACATCAACAGGGTCATAGTATACTGTAACAAATGATCTATGGTCACCCTATCTGATGATGACATGTTATCATACCACAATCGCATACCAGATACCACCAATAATGGTTGGGTGTGATCAATACGGCTAACTGTCGAAGAAGACATCTACACGGGCCATGTCATAAGACCATCCAGGGGTCAATACTGAATATCTCTGGACATACATACATATGCATAACATGATACATGCATTACAGATAATAGATGGCAATATGATATAGGGAATGGAAAAATTGTACATACATTCCTAAGTATATCATCTTCTAATACGTCATCTCTATACAGCTACAAATACAGGGAAATAGGGCACATACACCCTACAACTAACATAGGCACCCTTACATGGGTCCCACCCCTCCGACTCGGTCCAGTTTGAGTTGTAAAGGAGTTCTCGCAAGCTGAAAAGGCCAAATCAGGGATAAAAATGCTACGCGATTGAGAGAATAGTCTACAATCCTGGTTGAACCGTGGGTCTTCACATCATTCATTGGTATTCGCCCAAACACAGGGTACACTATGCCGATGATCTCAGATAATACAAGTCACGCTCAGCGATACCTCACGCAGGTCTAATTCCTCTCATTTAGGATCGTCATCCTACTTTACAACAACCCTGGCGGAGGTCACAACGCGGTACATATGTCGAAGTACATAACCACGGCGGGGGTCACAACGCGGTACATATGTCGAAGTACATAACCCCGACGGGGGTCACAATGCGATACATATGTCGAAGTACATAACCCCAATGGGGGTCACAACGCAATACATATGTCGAAGTACATAACCCCGGCGGGGGTTACAACGCATATCATCCGTTGACATACATATCAACGAAGGTCAAGCAGCCTTGGCATCACTATAATCGTTGGCAAGTAAATCCAACGGAGCGTCGGAAGCCGTCCGATGATCTCAGCCGCTGATACACACATCAGTAATGATCCAGCGGAACCCTGGCGGGGGTTACAATGCGTTTGTATATATCAAGATATAACAACCCCCGACAGGGGTCACAATGCATTGTCATCCATTGGTGTACGTATCAATGAAGGTGAAGCAGCCTTGACGTTATTTCAGCCGATGGCAAGTAAACCCATCTAAGCATCGAGAGATATTCGAGGATTTCATACTCGAGTACTCATATTCCTCCATGTCTCCCTGGCAGGGGTTACAACGCATGTTCTGTTGACACACACATCAATGATGATCCAACACGTCTCCCCGGCGGGGGTTACAGCACATGTTCCATTGACACACACATCAATGATAATACAACAACCCCGGCGGGGATCACAACGCATTGTCATCCATTGATGTACGTATCAATGAAGGTCAAGCAACCTTGACATCAGTTCAGCCGTTGGCAAGTAAACCCAACGTCGCATCAGAAACCATCAGATGATTTCATCAATTGATACACACATCAACAAAGTCCAAGAAGCCTTGGCATTTATCCCTAGTAGGGAGTTCATCCGTTGATCTACACATCAACAGAGGATCAAATGTATTTTCGACGGGGGTTACAACGCGTGGTAAACCTTTGGTTCACACGTCAACGAAGGTCGGGGAGCCCTGACAACATTTGTAGTTGGCAGTAAAACCAACAGAACATTGGCATACTCTGGCGATACAAACCAGGAAAGGGAAACGTCATCAAGGAGGATTGATAACGGAATATGTTATACACATCCTCAAATAGACAAAGCTTTATCCCCACATATCTCTTACACATAAGAGGCACTTCTTTGAAATCAAGTCTGTATCAAGGATTCAGGACTTTGGTGATAACCCCAACGTTAACATCCTCAAAGATTTCGCTCGCACATCCAATTTGGTCATCATTGCCAATTCCCCAGTAGAAGCTATAGGGAAATAGCAATCATCCTCAGTATATTGGGCAACAACCCCATACACATGCATCATACAGTTGCGTCATGTTATATTTCAAGTGTCTAGGATTCTTTATCCTATCCATGCATTGCATTGCATAAATATGATAATGAGGGACATCTGTAGACACTCGAAATTTTTTGCATATCTGTTACTGACATCGCAGGAGCACAGATTCGTCTTTTAAGAGGAAACCCTGGAAGACGGTTCATATCCATTCCGAATACCACTGGGAGGAACAGCTCAACCCCAGAACACACACTGGGAGTAACAGCTCAACCACGGATCACACACACCGGGAGTAACAATTCCAACCTCAGAGATAACCCCGAGGCATGCAGATCCAATACCGAAACATAAACTGGAGAAGACTAATTCATCCCGGAGATAACCCCGAGATGTTCCGTCTTAGTCCCAACACTGGGAATAGCAGATTCCAACCTTGGAGATAACCCTAAAGAAGGCAGTGGCAGTTCCGGAGATAACCCCGGAAATGCTTGTTTCAAATGCATGCCATCAGCTTCAACCTCGGCGCTCACACCGAGGCACTTAGTGCAAGACAAAACACCTCAGAGATGACACTGAGGACCTTCAACATTTGTAGTAGTCCAATCTCAGTGATAACCCTGAGCAACGCCTGCTTTATCAGCCTAAACCGGAGATAACCCCGGTGAGGGGAAAAGTCGTCATCTTGCCACCATGACGTAACATCACATCGTCTCAACATTTCAGACATACATTTCTACATAACAATGTCCCACAAGAGCCAAGAAAAACCAATCCCGAGTGACTATTATGTAGAACAACGGATAGAATTTGAAGCTGAAGATCGGAGGGCATCGTCCCATCTTCATGACTTTGTACAACCTCTAACCCTATGTCATTGCATAACTCTTGACAATGACGGTCTGAAATAGGTTCTATATACCTCAGTCGGATGCCCGAATTGCAATTTTAAAAGTTCGAGTAGACATCATGTTTCCTACATGCACGTTCTTCGAGACGGCGGGACCTGCAAAGCCCAGGGCACCCCGGGCAGCCTCAGGTACACCTGCGGTCTAGGGCTTGGGGTGGCTATTTTGCAAAGAAAAAAGGCAAGGAAGCCCTGTCCAATTTGCTCTGTACACACCCTAAACTGAGTGCTTTCTTATTTTAAACACTTGTGAGCTCACATATAGCTACTTTTGTACCGGCGGAAGCCAGTGTTTATCTACTTTAAAGTTATTGAAGTCTTCTTTGGCAGCCCACTGTAAGCCTTCTTACATATTTTCAAGCCTTTCTCTTCAAATTTGCACACACCCTTCTTTACGTTGAGAGTCGTGTTGCGTGTATTTGCCCGGACTTCGGTCTGTGGTTTTATTTCAGTTTGTATATACATACATTCATACATATATATATATATATATATATATATATATGGACTAACATTATCGAGTTATGCCTCGATTGGTCTAGAGCGTTTACTTGCTTTTGTATATATATACATTTATATATATGAACTGCATGTCGAACTCTGTTCGATGAGTCTAGACTTCGGTCTGGAGCATTTACTACTTTAATATATATATATATATATATATATATATATATATATATATTTATATATTAACTGTTGTCGAACTTTTTTCGATGAGTCTGAATTTTATAAATCTGGGGCATTTATTTGCTTCGAACGTACAACAGTTATATATATATATATATATATATATATATATATATATATATATATATATATATATATATATTCTTCTATATATGAACTGTGTGTCGAACTTTGTTCGATGAGCCTGGATTTTATATCCGGTGCGTTTACTGCTTTAATATATATATATACTTATATATTAACTGTTGTTAGACTTTGTCCGATGAGCCTGGATTTTATATTCGGTGCGTTTATCGCTATATATATATATATATATATATATATATATATATATATATATATATATATATATATATTTCGTCCCACCTAGAGTTTACTTCGTGGTGGTTGACCGTTTTTACTGCTTTTTGTACATTTCGTCCCGCCTGGAGTTTCCTCCATGGCGGTTGATCGCTTTTACAGCTTAATTTACATTTCTGATCCCCCATGGAGGTGCTTCGTGGTTGGTGATCATGTCTGTATATATATATTTACAGCTTTTATATATATACCTGCTTACTGCGTTTATATCAACTGCGCCATCATGTGAGCCTAGGAATCATGTGATCACAGATTCAGTGCACTGAATCTAGATTCGGTTCCCGTGATGGACCTTTTCAGCTGTAAGCAGCTTGTAAATTTATTTGTGATGTTTGGATCTCCTCAGATGGTTTTCATACCCACGAGGAATTCAACACCTTTTTGTATATTATTTTCATACAGATGCCTCGCATCTGTAAAATAAAATCAACCAAGTCGAATATTGAATAAAATAGGAGTGTAAAAAGTCTCAATTACTATTAAGCACTGGGTTTGAAAAACCTCTTTTAAAACATCGCTGCCATATCTTGTTTAAAACTGAATTTTTATATAAATTCAAACCCTGTGTATATAGGTGCGAACGATGCCTCGCACTACTTCCAAAAAAAAAGCACATTGATCCACACACACACAACACACATTCATATAACAGTTTTTGAAAAGTGGCGGTCACCGTGGCAACACGGATGTCGGGGGGTGCCTAACACCTTCCCTCCGCATAAGCAAGTCCCCGAACCCTAATTGAATCTCGGTTTCACCGACTCGTTTAGCAGTGTCACATCACTTGGTCAATGTGTAAACCTTTTCTCGGTTGTGTTGGTACAACCAGTTAAAAAATCAACTGGCGACTCTTATAGTCCAATCGTCAACATTACACATGTCAGACCTTTTTCACTTATTTTTTCAAACAAATCTCACCTAAAATGAGAACACAAAAAAACAGGTAACGAAAAGGGACAAATAAAAATCCCGACGTCGACAACCCTTAACTATAGCATTTATTAAATTATCACCTTACGATTTAGAATAATATTTATAAGAAAAATTGAATACTTTTATTTCATAAAATTCAAGGTCTTACAATACATACATGATTTTATGTAAAACAAATGTTAAATGATACACAGAAATTATGATATTACCTGCAATTGAGCCTTTGAACCATTTTCTTCACATCATAGTACAATTTCAGTAACTTATTGTCTGCTGGTAAGAACTCCTTCACAATGTTTAGCAGTTCATTAAAACCTCTCTCGCTATAGTCATGCTTGTTCTTGAACTATAAAAGTTTAGTCACTGCGGATAAGACGGTGTGCTTTTCGTGTTCGGCATACAGTGGCATCGCTGATTCATGTAATAACTCATAGAAGCCCTTAGACCCTTTATTCGACTCTTATTTGATGCTACCATCATCCCTGTCTGTATTCCACTAGAAGAATGAACCAGTAGCTACGACTATCATGTTAGTACAGTTAAAGGTTTCATCACCTTTAGATTCCGCTTCAGATTCACGTTCATCCAACTGGGTTTCCCCATGATAGATCCATGTGGTATAACCCTGCTTGAACCCATACTCAAATAGGTCACACATGACATCACTCCTTTCCTTCCACACTTCATTCACACATTTCTTGCAAGGACATCTGATCTCATCGCCGCTGACTTGCTCAAACACAAAACTGAGAAACTGTTCAACCCCACTACAGTACTCAGAGTTAAGCCCACTTTTATCAGTGGCTACCCGACGTTGCATCCAACTTCGATCAACAGACATCTCGAACAACGGGCTACTATATATATATATATATATATATATATAAGGAAAGTTAGGCAAACACAATCAAGTCTCCAAGTTAATGTATATGCATGCTTATGAGTTTCCTAACTTCACCTCCCACTATAACGGGTCAGGCTTCTATCCCATTCCTAGATGAGTTGCCCCACTGATGCCAACAACTTGAACATATCTTTAAATTTTTAAGAAATTTTGGCAGCACCTCCTCATGGTCTTCAAGTACACGAAATAGACTAACACAACGTAGTTTAAATATGCTCCCGAAGAACATCAAGAAATATATACTGACCGAAAATTCTCAAAATATAAAGACATATTCAAGTCGTTAATACCGACTTAAGTGAGATCAAAACATACAGGAACACTCCCAAAACATTGACTATTAGAGATTCACTCATTCTAAGTGAATCTCAAACGGGTTTCTAAGCTTCCTAAACTATATGAAAATATGCACATGTCAAGTCACAAGAAATAACTGCTATTTGTCAATGGAAAATGTAAAGTCTTTACATTCATTTCAAAACTATATATTAAAGTGATTATTGCGAGCTACTCCTAGGTACTTATCACAACCATATCAATTAAATCATTATAATGTAAAGAACCAAAAGCCTCATTTACCATAAAATAATATATTTCACACGCGAAGTAAGGATTATGCTATATAACTACACATGCACCTTTCAAACCATTAATACCAACAATGTGAAGCAAAATAAATTAATTTGACAAACAAGAAACTCTGTCTTTCTTTCAATTTTTTTAAACTTTTATGGATACTGCAAAGCTGAAAGTAGTCATTACTAGTTTCCTTCATAACACCTCATATGTAATGGTTTGACCTACCTATTTGTAAGTTTATTATGTAAGTAGTAAATGCGATAGTGTTGTTACTGTTCAAGAGAATAAACTACCTCACCCTTTTTCTGGAACTTGCAGGAAAGAAGTGGGCGAAACGATGAAGGAGAGGCTGACAATAAATTGGGCAAATCAATTGAAGGTTATGATGAGCTAGGCTAAGAATCGATGGTGAGAAGTGGGCGAACTGAGAGGAAAAAAGTAAAAATAGAGAAGGAATAAAATTAGTCGTTGCCCCGTCACTAGTGCCTTTTCCCTCGATCGAGAAAATTTCTCACCAAATAACACCGCATTGCCGACAGGACCCATTGGCGACGACTACCCCGTCGACATTGACCTTATTATCGACAGTAACATTACCATAGGATAGGAAAGAATATAAAATTTATTTTATTTGGTTCTGTTCTTAAGTTTACTTAATCTATATTATAATGCCATCATGAGGCTTCTTCAACAAACTTGGTGTATTTATGTCACACTTTTTCCTTCTCTATTTTTTTGTTTGTCTTTTTACTCTTTTTGCTCATATAACTTTGATATATTACTAGTTTATCCTTTTAAATATATATTTTTATATTTTTTACTCTTTTAAATTTTATAAAAATTTTATTTTACTCCAAATAATTTACACACGCAGCACGTGTGCAGTGGCTAGTATGTATAGAACATGAATGTCCAAATTTGTTTTCTTAGTTGAGGCAATTTAGGAATAAAAAAGAAGTTTACCAAGTTTATTTCAATCTTTAGATTTCCTATTATTTTGCCCAAGAAAATTTCTAAGGATAATTGGATTTAATTTTCTTTACCTTTATGGAATTTTTTTTTAACTAAAAAAGCCTTAAAATAATAAAGAAAATTGGAATTTTGAACTATTTTTAACTAAAAAACCTTAAAATTAATAAAGAAAATTGGAATTTTTTTTTCTTTTTTGATTTTACGATCCTTTCTTCTGATTTTACAAACAACAAGGTGGGATAGTGATGCAACTTTTCTCCAAAGGGTTGGAATAAATTCAATTCTCCCTTTAATTGACAATAAATACTAATTAACCAATTGGCATGTTAATAAGGTAGCCCATGTCTTCTATGTAGGAACACAGGTATCTTCCTCCCGCGCCCAACTAGATTAAGCATGGCCTAATTTTGCCAACAATCAAAATCAAGCTTTGTGGAAGTATGAGTGGGATAAGCGCGGGAAATGTTCGTAATCGCACTAATATACTGTCGATATTGCCTCGGACAAATTATTTTAGAAACTCAGTGGCGTTGTATAATCGCACTAATAATATACTGTCGATACTTGAGAGATAAGGTATACTTGAGGCTTGTGTTGGAATTAGACATGCATAAAAAGATTTGATAAGTATATTATTCCAATACCCCCCCCGTCTTTATATATATATATATATATATATATATATATATATATATATATATATATATATATATATATGTGTGTGTGTGTGTGTGTGTGTGTAATGTTCAGAAGAAAAAAAATCAAATAATAAATAATATTTAAATTTATATTTTAAATATATTATTTGGAATTTGTATTTTTATTGGGACAAAGTAGTCATTTAATATGTGTGCTAATAAATATTAATAAGTATTAAGTAATGAATAAATTAATTTGGTAAAATTGTGCCTTTAAAACTAATGAGTTTAAGTTATATTTAGATAATATTAAATCTCATTATAATTAAGAAAATTAATAAGATAATAAATAAAACCTAAAGTACATGGCACTACATCTCATACGAACTGAGAGAAAGGAATTGAGCAGCGCTAGAAGAACATAAAACGAAAAGGTGGAAGTTCTTTCAATTAAGGTAATATTATTTTTGTATGCTAAATAACCATATATATGAGAATTACATGCTGTGGGGCCAGTTTAAAAGATTGATAGTTAATGTTATTGATCATATCTCCTGGTGAAAGAATCATTATATATGTTATTAATTTGTTTAAACTATGAATATAAAATGATTAGATGTTATTGATCATATCTCCTGGTGAAATTTTATTTTGATTAGTTTTGTAAATTGTAATTAGAGAGTTGCTCCAGGATTTAAGTTTTACGCATATTTATTTAGAACAGAAGTATGGTAATTATACATATATGATCAGTACATATAATATATATTATGAAAATCTTTAGAATATAATAATAATAATAATAATAATAATAATAAAATAAAAAATATGAGTTTATTAATGGGTTAAAGATGAAAGAATATTTTTACAAGTGTACTTATATTTATTATTATTTTGTTTAATTAGTTCGACCATGGTGAGTTTAATAACAAGTTTAATTTGGAATATACTTTGGATATTACATTGTTTAATTTAGGTACGGATTTTGTACTCTTTCAGCGAAACTCTTTTAATTTTAATTTGTTCGTTTACTACTCGTTTGGAAATTTAGTATTCTCTCATGATTATTTCTTGCAAAATTTATTATGATAGTTTATTTTGGCGTCGATATTTGGAACTAGGACTGAGCAAAATGTTCTGTTTTTCGATTTTTCGGATCGGACCAAACCCGCCGATTCGATACAAAAAGAATCGGTCCGGTTTCGGTACAAAAAACCGAGTTATACCGATTTTTCGGTACAGGTTTCGGTACGACCTTTTTTATGGTTCGGTATTACCGAACCTGACCGGTATATACCGGTTTTCTAATTTTTTTTATTAATAAATAAGTAATAATAATAAAATAATGATTATAATAATAATAATAATAATAATAATAATAAATAATAATAATATTAATAATAATAATAATATTAATATAAAAATAATAAAATAATAATAATATTAATAAAAATAATAATTATTTTCGGTAAAAATTGGAAACCGGTTCGGTATACCGGTTCAACCGGTATCGGTATCAAAATTTGGCCGATTTCGATATCGGTTCGGTTCAGTACCGGTTCGGTTTAGGCCGGTAAAAATCGGTTGCCCACCCCTATTTGGAACTCCTATTTGTACTCCTTAGACTAGTGTATCATGTTTATAAATTATTTTGATATTTGTAGAAATATACATGTAATATATTTTGGAGACTTGTGTTAAAGATTTGTTTCGATTTAACATGAACATATTAGAATCATATTGTGTCGCATGTGTTGTGACATGATATTTTTGTTAGAATATAATGTAGCGTATAACTGAGTTATAATCACTTGTGGGGGTACTACAGACAGTGACAAAGCCAGAATTTTTTGTCAGTTGGGTCGAAATTATTCCCAAGTTACAAATAATTTGGCGGAGATTCGGGGGCAGCGCCCGCGAGCCAATTTTTTTTAATACTTTATACTTTCGAGTATATATATATATATATATATATATATATACTATATTACAATGAAAATCTAATGAGTAATAATATATGGTATATATACACTATATTGACTCATAATAGATTTTTGTAATCATAACTGTTCATAAGTAAGTAATTCATTATTTATTTTTAAAAATAATATAAATTAGATTATTATTTAGTTTAAAATATTATAGAGAGATATGTAAGACCCCAATTTTTTTTTAATAAAGATGAATTTTTTATAAATATCATTTTTAAATATTATGGAATGAATTTGATATAATGTTATAGTTGTGGATAATATTTATAAATTTTGTAAAGTACGCAAGTTGTTGTATAATATTTGATTGGTCGGAGAATATTCGTTTGAACAGGGAATATTCGTACGACGGCACAATCATTGGTGAACCCCACAACAGAATTATTGTCGGATTGAGAAAACGACAAAAATATTTTATGAAAATAACGGCGGAAGTTTTACCGTTAATGCTGTTAAACTACTCGGTAGTAAAAGTACAGTAATACGCGTGGTTGCATAGTAGCACACGGTATTGATTATTGATGCTTATGTGATAAGTCACTCAGTTTTGTTTTATTAGTATTATTAAGGTAATAAAACAGAAACGCTTTTTATATAAAACAGAATACTTTAATAAAGTTTTCTGTTTTATTAGACTATAAAATGAATATATTATATTCTATTATGTATAGTATTTTGCATAGTAAAATCTTTTTATATAAAACAGAATACATTTATAAAGTTATTCATTTTATTAGATTATAAATAGAATATATTATATTTTATTTAAAAGATTTTGCTTTAAATATAGATCGTCCGGTTAAAAGTAAATCAATCTGGACCGTTCATGAATTAGTTACTATGCAATCTATTCTTCTATAAATAGAAGCTCATTCTTTCATTATTTCTTACGAATTTACTGAAACTCTAGAGAGAGAAATTATAGAGAGAAAGAAGAAAAGTATTCTGCTACTTCACTACTCCTATATCCAGTACTCTTCTTCTTAAGGTAAGGGGTATTATTTCTTTTGTATTTCTGAAGAGAACTTCTGTTATTCCATTATTTATTTTTCTGTTGGAATAACCTGTATACGCGGGCTACCCTATACTTGGTAAAATTCTTCTGTTATTCCATTCTTTATTATTCTGTTGGAATATCCTGTCTGTGCGTTTTACGCCGGACCTGGTTCCATCTTTATTATTTTGTTGGAATATACTGTCTGTGCATTTTATGCCGGACCTGGTTCCGTCTTTATTATTCTGTTGGAATATCCTGTCTGTGCGTTTTACGCCGGACCTGATTCCATTATTTATTATTCTGTTGGAATAACCTGCATGTGCAGTCTATCGCATGCCTGATGATTTCTTTTGTTATTTTATTCTTTATTATACTCAGTTGGTTAAAGTTTTGGATTCTATACTCCATGAAATTAGTGGAATATCCTTGATATTTGTGCTTCATCCAATATCTTTTCATGAAAATATTCTTCTAGGCATTCTTGAATTTTACTCTACAAAGAAGTATCATGTTGACAATTTGGACATTATTCGTTCATGGATAAATTAATTCTTAAACTTGTTTTATTGAATTCTTATATCATTGTCATCATCCTCATGTTTATATTTTGTTGAAAGTCATCTGTAGTCTGTAGTGCATAGATGGACTTGGTATGATTATGACCAGAGATTAGTCGGTGTAATCATGACCGTAATGTTACAAATAATGTGGTAAAAGTCCTCATTGGCCCGTAGTGCATTGATGGACAGTTGTTGGCATGATCATGACCATTGATGAATACACGAATATCCTTGGCCCATAGTGCATGGATAATTTGTGGTTGTGATACTAATGAATATCCTTGGTCGTAGTGCAGGGATGATGTGGATTATTTATTAAGCTGAGTCCCAACGATAAAAGTGTTGAAAAATCTTTTAAATCACAAAAGATGGTAGATTTTACTCTCTACTTGACTCTTTTAATGGACTGCTTGTTCCGCTGCAGTTAAACTTGATGTTTGTTATGTTTTATCAATTTAACACTGTTGAAGACTAACGATAATTTATTCTGCATTATCTAGTCATAATATTTCTTATTGGGCTAGTTGAGCTCACCCTTTTATTTTCATTGTTCTCTTCAGGAAATGAGAACGCAGCGGGGACTAGTCGGGGAACGGAGTGACGGTTCAGATGATAGCATTAGTAGTCCTCACTATTCTATGAAATAGTGTGAAAATAAATGTATTGAGGACTTATTTTGAGTTTGAATCCAGTTTAGAAGAAAGTGTTGTACTTAAACTCACAGCTTATGTTTTGTCGTATTTTACACGACAGTTGTATAATTAAGTTTTATTTGTATTTTGTACCATGTATTTGACGACTCAGAATAGGTGATGTATACCTATTTTGGGGGCGTCACAGTTGGTATCAGAGCTTAGGGATATGATCCCTGGCTAAGATGTGAGATTAGAACTAGGATGGAAAAGATGTCAAATAATAGTCTATCTTTTCACTAAGGGCCAAAGATATTCATTTGTATCATCAGTGGTCATGATTATGTCAAACATCTGTCCATCTTTACACTACGGGCCAAAGATATCAATCAACAGTTCTTCTTTGCACTACGGGCCAAAGATATCAATCAACAGTTATTCTTTGCACTACGGGCCAAAGAGAACTTTCATCACAAGTCTTTATCTGTAACATTAAAGGTCATGATTATACCAATACACAATTCTTGATCATAATCATATCAATCAACAGTTCATCTTTGCACTACGGGCCAAATATAACTTTAACCATAATTTAAGTTTAAGGATTATGATAATGATATAAAGAATGAATTAAATGAGATCAAGAATAAATATTAAAGATTTATAATTCAATTTATCCAGAGTTCAAGAATGTCCAAATGGTCAACATAATGATCAAAACGTTGATTCAAATTTAAGAATAAGATTCATACATCAAAGATAGTTTGGACAGAAAAAGAAACTAATTTTATCGTGAATAGTACTCCGACATGAATAGTACCTCGATATGAAAAGATTAAAATTATAGAAGCAATACTTACCATATTAAATTTAAATTTAGGAATATGAAATGAAATAATATACAAAACTGTAAATAGATTTTTACCCGTCATACGGTAATCCACGTAGACATATCATTCCCACAATTTAATAAAAAAAAGAATACGAAAGGTTATTCACCAGGCAAGCGGTAATCCGCATAGATAGGTTATTCCCACAGCTTAAAGAATAAATACGAAGGGTTATTCACCATGCATGCAGTAGTCCGCGTAGACAGGTTATTCCCACAAATTAATAAGGAATGGAATGACAACTCTTACGAGTATTGAAAGAAAATAATATCCTTTACGAATATGAAATAAATAATACCTCTTACCTTAGTAGGAGCCTTTATACTGCACTAGTGTATTTGCAGAATACTCTTCTTCTTTTTTCTCTTATTCTCTCTCTGCAGTTTTAGTGAATTGGTGAGAAAGGAGGAAGAAATGAGCTTCTATTTATAAGAGAATGGACTAAATAGTAACTGATTCATGGACGGTCCATATTGATTTACTATTAAAACTTCAACCGACGATCCATATTGATTTACTAATAAAACTTTAACCAACGATCTAAAAAATTAGCATGTCCCCCCATAAAATAATAAGCCAAACTTATAACAACGCCTCATGATAAACCCCTCTATTTATAACAAAAATTGAATAAATAATTACCACAACATATTTTTAATCTTTCAATAATTATTCATCATTAATATTATAACTCACAATATTGATAATCAGATCGTTCCCAGGAAAGAAGGGGTTTTTCGATAAGGATTTCTCTGTATTGACGCGCAATTAAATAACCTAACCTCTTTCCTCAATAAAACTTTCTAGACATTGTTAAAATGCAAATAATAATATGAATAATTATGTCGTGTCAATTATTGATTTAATAATATAAAATATTGTACAGATGTTACTGTAACAATTATTGAATCAATAATAAAAGATATTATGCAACAACTACTGTAACAATCCAGAATTTTATTTGTAATTTCAAATATTTATTTGTAATTTAAATAAATATTTGCTTGAGTTGTGATTCTGTGGACAGAATCCTTGTAAGGAGGGAAGGATGTAACAATCCAGAATTTCATTTGTAATTTCAAATATTTATTTGTAATTTAAATAAATATTTTAATTGATGTGTTCGTTGTTAAGTAAATATTTGTTGGATTATTTATTAGTTAAATAAATAATTTATGAATAATTGTGGACTAACTTAATCAAGTGAAATATATTAATTAAGTTGATGTTTAGTAATTTTGTGGGTTGAAGTTTAATTTAATAGGTTAAATAAATTAAATGAGTGGTTAACTAATTATCATATTATATAATGGTAATACTTTAATTTAATTTAATAATTAAATTAGAGAAAGTTAGTAATGATTAATTGAGTTGTTGAATAATTATGTGTTAATTTCATTTAATAATTCAATTAGAGATTTAAAGTTTTGTTAAGTAAAATTATAATTTTAAATGATTAATTAAAATATTAGAATTTAATTAATTGGAGGGTGACCATTAAACCATATAGCAAGTGATTTATTAAAATAAATTAGAGAGTTTTAATTTAGTTTTTTAAAATAAGGTTTAAGGATATTAAGTCTTTATTTTATATTAGTTTTGTCAAACAAAGCCTTGTGGCTTTTGAAATTTTAACTGACAAAATTATTTTAAAATTTTTAATTGATAACTCACGTTTAACTTTTGTAAATTAAATATACGCATTATGTCTGTCAGTTTTACTTTTAACGCATAAGTGTCCATTCTATTATTTGGCTTACACTTAGACTAAGAGGAAGAGAATACAGAGAAGAAGAGAGAGTTTAAGAGAATACAGAAGTACTGTGAATCAAGGGAAAGCACTTTTTTGTCATCTAGCAAGGTTTAATCAAGTAAAGTAAAGGCATAATTTGAATTTCCAAAAGCTTTAGTTCCTATATATGAAAAGTTTTTTTTCTGTGTTCTTGAAGTTTCACTGCAAAACAAAATTGGTTTTCAAACTTACTATAGTGCAATTTTGATGAACTTTTGATATATAAAATGATTGATTGGGGTTGTGATGTTATAATTAACATCTAGACAAGGATTTGGTATATTAATTTAGGAAAATCACGTTCAAAAAGAAAAAAATTGATTACAGTGAGTGTGTGTATGAATATGGCTTGCTGGAGTCCAAAATTGATAGTTGATTTTGTGAACTAAATTATAAATTGATTCTTGAATGTGTTAATTCATTAAGAAATGAAAAGAATGCAGTTTGAATGAATTTATTTGGTGTAGTAACGAAGTTTCAGTGATGATTTTTGCTAAAGATATCAAAAATAGAGTTTTGGCAAAAATATGGAATTCAAAGGACTTAATTTGATTGTTGTCATTGTTTAGTTATTCTAAATCAGTATATATATGATGGGTAATGTTTATATGAAGCTTATATCATTTGGGTGTATGTAATTCGCCGCTTATTGGTGAAGTTCGTAATATTTGAGTCTGAACTGACTAAGCAAACTGTCTTCGTAGTTTTTGTCTGCGCACCAGCACAGTTCCGCTGGTGTCAAAGGAAGAAACGGCGCAGTTGCGCCCTAGCCAAAACAGTGGCAGTGATGTCCTGTTGATGGTTCCAAAGTTGTAAAATTAGTAAGTTGTAAAAACTTTACGTTGTGATTTGTTAAAATCTAGAGATGGTGATTAAGTGTGATGATGCTAAAACTTGTGATTTTAGAATTTTGTATGGTGTTAGTGATTGGAACTTGTACTAAAATAACAAGTTCAACTAAAATGAGATTTAACTTGTAAGGTTAATGTTGGTATACCTAATAGATATTGTGATTCTAATAATATGTGTAGGTGGACGTGAGTTGTAATTTAATAGCTTAAGCATAAGGCAAGTTTTTGAACTCTAGTTTCTAATTGAGTTGTCCTATCTCATTTACTTTATGCAAGTTTCTGAACTCTAGTTTCTAATTGAGTTGTCCTAGCTCATTTACTTTATACAAGTTTCTGATACTTACTTTTATATTGAGCAAGTTCATAATCCTACTTATATAAACTTAGTTATATTCATGCAAGTTCTTTAATATAACTCTTACTTTGAGAAGGTTTCTTATCTTTAATTTGTTTTGTATTATACTAATTTCTGATTTCCATTATTCTTTTGATGAGCAAGTTTTGTTTCTCAACTTGTTATCAATTATGCATTATTCAATAATTCAATTCTTTTATTAGACAAGATTATAGCCTTAGCTTAATATTGTTCAAGCAAGGTTTATTGTATTACTCAATGCTTATGTTTTCTAGATTATTTCTAAGCATGACTTCGATATATAATGGTGATTCACCTATGAATTCATGACTATTCCATATCATGTTGTTATCGAACATTTGAAATGACATCAAAATTTATTGATTCAACTAATCCTTAGTTGATGATCGTTAAACTCCAAATTACCCTTGAAGCTTATCCAAACCGAACTTACTTTGGTGCAGACTTGTACTCTAAAAATTGAGAAGAACAACCCTAATACAGGGAATTATTTACACGAAGCGTTTAGATGTTCATGCACAATACATGGTACAAAGGGCTAATCACCCTAAGTACGGGGAGTCCCTATAGTCTTATGACTGTTTAGGTTTAAGTTAAAAGATTACTTATAACCTTGGACGTAGTTCGTGATCTTGTGACCTTCAGATAAATTTCACATTTTGATTTCAGTTCTTGATTATCATAGACAGAGAATATTACTCAGTTCTATTGAGCCAATTCATTGGCAGTTATTATGCTATTATTATTCATTGTCATTTTCAAGTGAGCAATTGTTTTGCTCACTCTAGCAAATATAACTATTGTAGCTAAGGTTGAGAAGGTCTATGAACCTACCACTAGCAAAGGGAAAGGAAAAATGAACAAGTATTGAAGACTTGTAATTTGTTAACTTCTATAATGTCAGATTTTATTTTAACTATTGTGATGTAATTTATTTACCTTTCTGAATTTGATGAATGTTTAAGGTTAGATAACCTGGGAGATTTTATTGGATTTAATGATGTAACCCTTTAATGGGAAGTTTTATTATTTAACTTTTATTATGTTTAGATAGTTAGAAATGTATGAATAGAAACTGAACACTGTGGGAATTAAGTACCTAGATGACACCCCCAAATCCGGGTATTTTATTCCCACACGATTTGGTGTTCACGTTCTAATCATACATTTCCAACTACCAAAACATCATAAAATTTAAACAATAAAACTTCACATTAAAGGGTTTCATCATTAAATCCAATAATATCTCCCAGATTATCAAACCTTAAACATTCATCAAATTCAGAAAAATAAATAAATTACATCACAGTAGTTAAAATAAAATTTGACATCAAAAAAGTCAACAAATTACAAGTCTTCAACACTTGTTCATTTTTTCCTTCCATTTATTAGTGGTATGTTCATCGACCTTCTCAACCTTTGTTGCAATGATTATATACGCAAGAGTGAGCAAAATAATTGCTCACTTAAAAATGACAATGAATAATAACAGCATAATAACTGCCAATGAATAGGCTCAACAGAACTGAGTAAAATTCTCTATCAATGATAATCAAGAACTGAAATCAAAATGTGAAATTTATTTGAGGGTCACAAGACCACGAATTACGTCCAAGGTTATAAGTAATCTTTCAACTTAAACCTAAATAGTCATAAGACTGTAAGGACTCCTCGTACTTAGGGTGATCAGCCCTTCGTACCATGTATTGTGCACAAACATCTAAACGCTTCACGTAAATAATCCCCTGTATTAGGGTTGTTCTTCTCAGTTTTTAGAGTACAAGTCCGCACCAAAGTAAGTTCGGTTTGGATAAGGTTCAAGGGTAATTTGGAGTTTAACGATCATCAACTAAGGATTAGTTGAATCAATAAAGATTAATGTCATTTTAAATGTTCGATAACAACATGATATGGAATAGTCATGAATTCATAGGTGAATCAACATTATATATCGAAGTCATGCTTAGAAATAAACTAGAAAGCATAAGCATTATTGAATCACTATACACCAGTTTCCTTTATTATCTGGTAATGACAACACAGGGGCCACGCTAAGCCTCTTTTTCAATTCCTTAAAACTCTTTTTGCACTTTTCTGTCCAAACAAATTTTACAGATTTCCATGCCAAATTTTCAATGGAATGGCAATCTTGGAAAAGTCTTGAATAAACCATCTATAGTAACCTGCCAATCCCAAGAAACTCTTCACCTCTGATGGTGTCCTTGGTTGTTCCCAATTTATCACAACTTCCACCTTTGATGGATCCGCTGAAATCCCATCTTTGTCAATCATATGCCCAAGAAATTGCATATAACGTTTCCTTTCTTAGCGTCTCCAACGTCAAAAGTAAATGTTCCACGTGTTCTTCTTGAGATTTGGAGTACACCAGAATATCATCAATGAATACCACAACAAACTTATCTAAGAATGATTTAAACACCATGTTCATCAAATCCATGAATGTTGCAGGGGCATTGGTCAAACCAAAAGACATTATAAGAAACTCGTAATGTCTATACCGAGTTCTAAATGCCGTCTTAGGTACACCCTCCTTTCTTACCTTCAATTGATGATATTCACTTCTCAAATCTATCTTCGAGAACTACTTGGCTCTTTTTAACTAGTCAAACAAGTCATCTATTCTTGGCAACGGATATTTATTCTTAATAGTGACTTTGTTTAACTCCCTATAATCAATGCAAATACGCATTGACCCATCCTTCTTCTTCACGAATAACATCGGCGCTCCCCACGGTGATACACTCGGCTAAATGTATTTCTTGTATAGCAGTTCTTGTAGTTGTACCATCAATTCTTCATCTCAATTGGACCCATCATGTACGGGGCCTTCGATATCGGGGCAGTTCCTGGCGCTAAATCGATGACGAACTCAATCTCTCTGTCCGGCGAAAGTTCTGTCAAATTCTCTGGAAACACGTCCGCAAAATCCCTAGCAACCGGTATCTCTTCTAATTTCACACCCTTCTTCTGAGTATCGACTATGTAAGCTAAGTACCCTACACGGGCTTGACTTAATAACTTCTTGGCCTGCATTATCGTCAGACATCTCGCTTGTCTAGGCGACTTGCTACCATAGAAAACTACCTTTGACGGAGTCATAAGGTTTACACTTTTCTTTTGGCAATCAATTATCGCTCCATAATTGAATAGCCAATCCATTCTGAATATAACATCAAAATCTCTAAGTTTTATTGGGATTAAGTCCACTGTCATAACATTCCCCTTAATATTCACCCTACAATTCTTATATGCGAACCTAACATGAATCACTTCCTTATTTGCAATTTCTATGTTTAAAGGGAAATTCAACTCTTCACTGGGAAATCCTAACTTCGTAGCAAATTCATCAGATATAAACGAGCAAGTAGCACCCAAATCAAATAATACATATACATTTTTATCATTGATTGGGATAATATCTGACTCAACATCTTTTGATTGCATAGCGTCCTGCACAGTCATGTTGAAGGTTCTAGCTGTGGGTAAGTTTGATGACGTTGGTCCAACAATAGCCAATGTACCACTGCTACCTCCCTTGCTTCTAATTGTCTAGTCAACTTTCTTCTTAGGACACTCGCGAGTAAAATGATCTTTTGACCCGTATATGCAGCAAGCATTCTTCTTTGGTTGATGCAATTTGGGGCAATGTGACCCTCCTGGCCATAATTGAAGCATACTCGCTTACCCCTTAAGCACACGCCAGTGTGATTCTTCCCGCATGTAGCACATGCTTCAAACTTCCTTTTCTGCTGGCTACCCTGTTGGCTTCCAGCACAAACACTTGCATTCCATTTCCTTTTCAGGTTATTATTATTCCCACCACTACTACCACAATTCTTAACTTCACTCTCACTCTTCTTCATTCTTTGTTCTTGATTGTACTTTCTCACAGCCTCGCCTCTCAACGATAATCGCCTTCTCAAGCACCGCTGCAAACGTCTTCAACTGAAACATGGAGACTCTGCTGTACAACCAGGGCTTCAGTCCCTATTTAAACGTCCTAGCCTTGCGCTCATCTGTGTTAACTTGATAAGGCATAAACCTTGCCAATTCATTGAACTTTGCTGCATAATCCAACACTGTCATTATGCCCTGCTTCAGCTCTAAAAATTGCACTTCCATCTGATTCTTTGAACTCTCTGGAAAATAGGTCTCAAAAAATATTTCCTTGAACATATCCCAAGTCATCACTCCCTGACCTCCTCTAGTTTTATTGGCTTACCTCAAATAATTGGCCTCTACTTTCAACATAAATGTTGCAAAAGCAGTCTTCTGATTCTTACCGACTCTAGCAGCATCGAATACCTTTTCTATTTCCATGACCAAGGTCTGTGCCTCAACTGGATTCATGGACCCGCGAAATTCTAGTGGTCCAACAGCCTTGAAATCCTTAAAAGTCACAGCTTGGTTCTGCGGCTGATTCTGTAGTGTTCCCGTCAGTAACGTCACTAACTACTGAATTGGGTTAGCATTGGCGTCGTTGTTATTGGTAGACCCTCGGGGGTTTTTTGTCGTGGTTAACGTCTTGGAGGCATTTTCTGTTAAAATACACTTATTAGATTATTACTCAATCTTTTAAGTATTTTCTACTTAACTTGCACAACATAAAAAAAATCATCACGCAACACATAACATCTTGAATAAATATTAACTTTTATTCATTCATCATCTTTTAAAACATAATAATGATAGCATCCCTGCTATCTACATCACTTTCCTGAACTACTAAAGTTTCAGGATAACATCATCAACATATCCCATTGGTTACATAATACTTGGGATTTACATCTTATTTATTATATGATTAATCACACAACAATTACATTCTTTATGATGACCTACTAAAATGTTGCATAGCCTTACGACGCTCCTCTTCCATAATATGAAACATTGTTCTGCGATCTAACATATACCATGGCAGCGTTTCGAACTGAGTTGGATAGTACATGACTCGGTCTTGAGCTCGGTCTATCACGGTGTTAAAAACGTAATTCATCTCTTCCATCTTGATCTTCTTTGTTTGTACCTCTCTCTCTGCTACCTCTGCACGCTGAGAAGCTTTCTCGTACGCATCTTCGACTCTTGCTCTCTTGGCAGATTCCTATTTCAATTTGTCCTTCAACTTCGCGATCTCCTTCGTCAGCTGCTCATTCTCCCCCTCAGTATGAATCAGCTTCCATTTCACGTTACTTAGACGCTCGTCAAGATCCCGGATCTCATCATCCTTCTGCGCCATCGAAGTCTGACGTTCAGCTACTAGCTCCTCCAACTCCTCGACTCTATCCGAAGCTCAATATTGCGGTCGTATACTTCGTCATACATACGAGCTGCAATAGAGTTTGGTGGAAACTCTTCCTCCTCCTCATCCTCATCCGTCTGTGGCAACTCAACGGGGTCTTCCTCATCCGTTTCTGCCACATCCTCCTCATCAAGTATACCCTCCTGCTCAACCACTGTGACCAACAAAGACGACTCCCTTGGCAGCAGTTGTTCCCAAACCACCTAAATATCTCGAGGCTCCTCCTCTCCAGGCATTTGAGGTCCCTCCTCCCTAGCCTGACTGGATTTTCCGACATTAGCCATCCTGACAACAATTTTTTTTAAGTGTTTAATTACTAATCGTCACTATTCGACACTCACGAGCACATAGGTTACAACCACATAAGCACATACAATATTTTATTATTTCTTCCTTATAACTCAATAAGAGTTTATCACCACTATCTTTTCAAAGGTTATTTCCTAAGGTTTTCCCCCACCTAAGGTTCATAACCTAAACCTTTGATACCAACTTGTGACACCCCCAAATCTGAGTACTTTATTCCCACACGATTTGGTCTTCACGTTCTAATCATACATTTCTACCTACCCAAACATCATAAAATTTAAATAATAAAACTTCCCATTAAAGAGTTACATCATTAAATCCAATAATATCTCTCAGGTTATCTAACCTTAAACATTCATCAGATTCAGAAAAATAAATAAATTACATCACAGTAGTTAAAATAAAATCTAACGTCATAAAAGTCAACAAATTACAAGTCTTCAACACTTGTTCATTTTCCCCTTCCCTTTGCTAGTGGTAGGTTCATCGACCTTCTTAACCTTAGCTGCAATGATTATATACGCAAGAGTGAGCAAAACAATTGCTCACTTGAAAATGACAATGAATAACAACAACATAATAAGTGCCAATGAATAGGCTCAACAGAACTGAGTAATATTCTCTATCAATGATAATCAAGAACTGAAATCAAAATGTGAAATTTATTTGAGGGTCACAAGACCATGAACTACGTCCAAGGTTATAAATAATCTTTCAACTTAAACCTAAACAGTCATAAGACTGTAGGGACTCCCCGTACTTAGGGTGATCAGCCCTTAGTACCATGTATTGTGCACAAACATCTAAACGCTTCGCATAAATAATCCCCTGTATTAGGGTTGTTCTTCTCAGTTTTTAAAGTACAAGTCCGCACCAAAGTAAGTCCAGTTTGGATAAGCTTCAAGGGTAATTTGGAGTTTAACGATCATCAACTAAGGATTAGTTGAATCAATAAAGTTTGATGTCATTTCAAATGTTCGATAACAACATGATATGGAATAGTCATGAATTCATAGGTGAATCAACATTATATATCGAAGTCATGCTTAGAAATAAACTAGAAAGCATAAGCATTGAGTAATACAACAAACCTTACTTGAACAATATTAAGCAAAGGCTATAATCTTGTCTAATAAAAGAATTGAATTATTGAATAATGCATAATTGACAACAAGTTGAGAAACAAAACTTGCTCATCAAAAGAATAATGGAATTCAGAAATTGGTATAATACAAAACAAATTAAAGATAGGAAACCTTCTCAAAGTAAAAGTTAAGTTAAAGAACTTGCATGAATTTAACTATATAAGTTTATATAAGTAGGATTATGAACTTGCTCAATATAAAAGTAAGGATCAGAAACTTGCATAAAGTAAATGAGATAGGATAACTCAATTAGAAGCTAGAGTTCAGAAACTTGCATTAAAGTAAATGAGATAGGACAACTCAATTAGAAACTAGAGTTCAGAAACTTGCCTTGTGCGTATGCTATTAAATTACAACTCACGTTCACCTACACATATTATTAGAATCACAACATCTATTAGGCATACCAACATTAACCTTACAAGTTAAATCCCATTTTAGTTGAACTTGTTATTTTAGTACAAGTTCCAATCACTAACACCATACAAAAATCTGAAATCACAAGTTTTAGCATCATCACACTTAATCACCATCTCTAGATTTTAACAAATCACAACACAAAGTTTTTACAACTTACTAAATTTACAACTTTGGAACTATCACATACAAGTTACAAATCTGTTATAACATCTTTGTAACATGCTCACCCCATTAACATTTTCATTAGACTAGGTCATAATGAGTTTTAAGAACTAAACCAGGACATCACTGGCACTGTTCTGGTTAGGGCGCAGCTGTACCGTTTCTGCCTTTGACACCCAGCGCAGCTGCGCTGGTGCGCAGACAAAAACTACGCAGACAGTTTGCTTACTCTGTTCAGACCCAAATATCACGAACTTCACCAATAAGCAGTAAATTACATACACCCAAATAATATAGGCTTCATATAAATATTACCCATCATATATATACTGATTTAGAATAACTAAACAACAACAACAATCAAATTAAGTCCTTTGAATTCCTTATTTTTTCCAAAACTCCATTTTTGATATCTTTAGACAAAATCACCACTGAAACTTTGTTACTACACCAAATAAATTCATTCAAACTGCATTCTTTTTGTTTCTTAATAAATTAACACATCCAAGAATCAATTTACAATTTATTTCACAAAATCAACTATCAATTTTGGACTCCAATAAGCCATATTCATACACACACTCACTGTAATCAATTTCTTTTCTTTTTGAACATGATTTTCCTAAATTAATATACCAAATCCTTGTCTAGATGTTAGTTATAACATCACAACCACAATCAATCACTTTATATATCAAAAGTTCATCAAAATTGCACTATAGTAAGTTTGAAAACCAATTTTATTTTGCATTGAAACTTCAAGAACACAGAAAAAAACTTTTTATATATAGGAACTAAAGTTTTTGGAAATTCAAATTATACCTTCACTTTATTTGATTAAACCTTGCTAGATGACAAAGAAGTGCTTTCCCTTGATTCACAGAAGTTCTTTATTCTCTCAAACTCTCTCTTCTTCTCTTCTTCTCTGTATTCTCTTCCTCGTAGTCTAAGTGTAAGCCAAATAACAGAATGGACACTTATGCGTGAAAAGTAAAACTGACAGACATAATGCGTATATTCAATTCTATCAGTTACAAAATTTAAACGTGAGTTATCAGTTAAAAATTTTAAAATAATTTTGTCAGTTAAAATTTCAAAAGCCACAAGGCTTTGTTTGACAAAACTAATTTAAAATAAAGACTTAATATCCTTAAACCTTGTTTGGAAATACTAAATTAAAACTCTCTAATTTATTTTAATAAATCACTTGCTATATGGTTTAATGGTCACCCTCCAATTAATTAAATCTCTAATTCAATTATTAAATGAAATTAACACATAATTATTCAACAACTCAATTAATCATTACTAACTTTCTCTAATTTAACTATTAAATTAAATTAGAGTATTACCATTATATAATATGATATTTAGTTAACCACTCATTTAATTTAAGTAACCTATTAAATTAAACTTCAACCCACAAAATTACTAAACATCAACTTAATTAATATATTTCACTTAATTGAGTTAGTCCACAATTATTCATGAATTATTTATTTAACTAATAAATAATCCAACAAATATTTACTTAACAACAAACACATCAATTAAAATATTTATTTAAATTACAAATAAATATTTGAAATTACAAATGAAATTCTGGATTGTTACATTTACTATAGCAATTATTGAATGAAACTGAGTGACTTCTTGCGTAAGCATCAATGTGCAATACCGTATACTACTGTGCACAACGCATATTACTGTATTTTTGTCACCAAGTATTTCAATAGTTTAACGGTAAAAATTTTGTCGTTATTTTTTTTACTTTCTATATTCGACAGTTATTCTGTTATGGAGTCCACCAATGATTGATTCGTCATACGAATATTCTACGACCAAAAGAATATTCCCCGATCAAACGAATATTTCCCGACCAAACGAATATTTTTCGACATATTTTATAATTTACACATATCACCCTTAACTATAGCATTTATTAAATTATCACCTTACTATTTAGAATAATATTTATAAAAAAAATTGAATATTTTTATTTCATAAAATTCGGGGTCTTACAATCTCCCTCCTTATAAAATTTTATTCCCGAAATTTATATACCTGATAGTTCGAAGAGGTGAGAATGCCATGCTTTCATTTCTGATTCTATCTTCTCGGTCATTTCCTCTATATCATGATTTCTCCATTATTCATCTCTTGGATTTCAGATATAATTCCAGAATACAACTTCAAAATAAAGGTTAGTTGACATATCACAATTTGTCAACTTATTAAGTAAGAAAATTCAGCTTAGGTAGGACAGACACTAGCGAAGGATATTACTTGTCTTTTCCCTCCTAGTTCTAGTCTCAAATCTCTGTCAAAGACCATATCCCTAAGCTTTGATACTAACTGTGACAATAATTGAATATAAGATACTGTACAGCAACTATCGTAGCAATTATTGAATAAAACTGAGTGACTTCTTACATAAGCATCAATAATTAGAGATATTGTGCAATACTGTATATTACTGTATAACAATGCGTATTACTGTACTTTTATCACTGGTATTTCAACAGTTTAACAGTAAAATTTTTACCGTTATTTTTATAAAAAGGTTATTTTTGTTGCTTTCTATATCTGGCAGTTATTCCGTTGTGGGGACTATCAATGATTCCGTCGTCGTACGAATATTCCCTGACCAAACGAATATTCCCTAACAAAACAAATTTTTTCCGACATATTTTATAATTTATGAAAGTAGTATCCACACAAGCTAATCATGTTTGATGATAAAGCATATACTTTGTAACAATCTTATTCATTTATTAATAAAAAGTATTAATTTATTAAAGGCTTTTAATTATCTACATGATGCTGCTTTGTAATATGTGATAAACTCATAGTTTTAAGCAATGCTTTTAGAATAATGATGACGATCATTCTAATGAGATCTAAATTCTTATATAGAAAGCTTAAAACTAAAATAGTTCTCAATCGTTGGATTACTAAATTCGGGATTAGTGAATCCGGATAGATTGGTACATATGTTATTTGCTCATTGGATGTGGATGATTGATCTCATGGTCTTTTATGTAGAGACACTAAAGCAAGTATGTATGTGCTTATTAAAGAATAAGTTCACTGAACGTGACTTGCTAAAGAATACCTAATGGAGTTTTACTTGTCTGTCAATAGGAATTCCTGTAGTGATAATAGTACAAGTGATCCTTGGACTTGAGATCATCATAGTATCTTGTATATGATGAGTTATACTTTGACTTATTCCTTAAGACCCTTAGGGTATATCAAAGGGTATGCTTGGGTATAATAAGTTGTACATAGAGATAATATATGATCAATAAAGAATCTATCGCTTCTAGTAAAAGAAGAGAAATGTCCTATGTGATTCGATAAATAACAACTCAGTAGTCCTTAGCCAATGCAGAATGAAATTAGAAAGGAGTTTCTAATTTGCATTATTTGGTGTTGTGCATTTAAGAATCGAAATATATATAATTAAATAAAATAAAACTTGACAGTAATTCCATGTTTTATATTTAATTGGGACATTATATGGTGGAAGGATTGAATTGTACGGTAACTATTTACTCAAAGGTTTTTTTATGATTAATGTTAAAATCTATATTATCTGGAAAGTCGTTAATCGCTAGGGAGGCTTATCCCTATTGTAGAATAAATATTATTTATTTAAATAAATTAATAGTTTAATTTATTTATTTAAATAAGATTAAAATTATTCTAATTGATTTATTCACAACCGGTTTAATATGGAGAACATAAAGTGTCACACCATAAAAATGAAGAATAATTATTTAAGAAGTTAATGGCATAATCATAATAATAAGTTAAGTATACTTAATTTAATCTATGGTGATAGAATAAATTAAATAGCTTAATATTTATTATTTAATATTTTGAAAATATTAAATATAAATTAATAAGAGGAGTCTTATTATTGTTATTACTATTATTTAATTTCTAAAGGAGTTTGAGAATTAATTAATAAAAGTACTCTCATATATCCTAATAAGATTAAAATGCTAATTAATTAAAAGAGTTTAATTAATTATTCCTAATAAGATTGGGAGCCTAATTAATTAAAGGAGTTTAATTAATTAAAATAAAATCTAATTTTTTAATTGTTAAGGTGGGTTGCCCACATCTATAAATAAGAGGAGTCTTATTATGGATGGGGTGGTTGACACTTTCACAACACACGTGAATACATAATTTTAATAGTTGAGAGAGTACACTTTTTTTTATGAGAGATAGAAAAACTAGGATTTTACCAAATACATATCTTCTTGAATCTTTCTTCTTCCTTGGTGGATCACCTCTAGAGGCCAAACATTTCGGTGGCTAACGTTGATCAAAGGAAGGAACCAAACCCGGTGGATTCAAGTTGAACGTGAAAAGAATTTGGAGGTGAACTTATGCCTAAGGAAACTCGAATCTTCAAGGGTATGATTCTTGTTCTTTATCTTTTCGTTTAATTAATAATTGTGCATAAAGGATGATCCGAGTATATAGTTTGTAAAATTTTAAAACTCTATTTTATCACGTTTTCGCTTATTTTGTGCAATTTAATTGTATTTATGAATATTACAAACCTAACAGTAATATCAGAGCCAAACCTTTATGCAAATTATTAATTGTTCAGATTTGATATGTATATTGATATGTGTTTAGAATAATTTAATTGGACATAATTTAATGTGTAAAATTTATTTAAAAAAAACACGTAATCTGTCTCGATTCCTGCAGTGGGTTTGTGTTTTTATATATATATATATATATATATATATATATATATATATATATATATGAATTTCAACTTTAGTATGCATACATGTTGTAGGATTCAAAGAGTCGCGATTCATGTAAACGTTATATGATTCATTTGGTTTTA
Source organism: Panax notoginseng (assembly GCA_016801055.1). Lineage (NCBI taxonomy): Eukaryota > Viridiplantae > Streptophyta > Magnoliopsida > Apiales > Araliaceae > Panax > Panax notoginseng. The sequence goes on from CM029017.1 coordinate 188,251,546, forward strand.
TGTATATTTTTATGTAAACTTATATAAGCGTTATATAACTTTTTCATGTAAACGTTATATATATATATATATATATATATATATATATATATATATATATATATATATATATATATTCTTAATTATTTTATAATTAAAATAAAAAGTTTATTTTAATATTAAAATAAAGAGTTTATTTTAATTTTAAAATTGAATTTCATGTTAACTAATTAGTGTTGGAATTGAATTCTATGATAACTAATTGGAGTTGAAATTGGATTCCATGTTTCCTTAAATAAAGGAGTTTATTTAGATATGAAATAAGATTTCAAATTATTCAAAATAAAAGGAGTTTATTTGTGAATATGAAAGAGAATCTGTATTTCCTTAAATAAAGGAGTTTATTTAGATATGGAATAAGATTTCATATTATTCAAAATAAAGGTGTTTATTTTTGAATAGGAAAGAGAATCTGTGTTTCCTTTTTTTACTTGGAATTGGATTCCATAATTAATTAAAATAAATGAGTTTATTTTAATTAAAGAATTTGATTAAAATAAAATAGTTTATTTTATTTAAAATTGGATAAATTAAAATAAAAGATGTTTATTTTGATTTAAATTTGGATTAAAATAAAGGGGTTTATTTTGATTCAAAATTAGATTTTATACTAACTAAATTTGTTCATTAAATGATATCAATATATATATTGAATGTTTATTATTTATGAGATGAATGTTATTTATTGATGCATATAGTGATGTGTATGATAATAAATGGGATTGATTATGGGCTATTGACCAATGTGATTGGATTTTATTTTAGTTGGATGAATTAATGTATGGGTTTTATTAAATGGGGTCTGCGTACCTCGTCTTCTCTAATTTTTTCTTAATGTAAATTCTAACTCCTTCCTATGTACTTTCTCTTGACTGCTGATCAAGGTTTCTATTTATTTTAAAATAGTTTTGTAATAGAAATAATTAGAATTAATTTTGAAGAATTGGAGATTAAAGAGCAAGGAGCGTTTGAAGAACCGTTTGTAATGGAGCCCGGGTTTAAATGTAATAGTTATATTTAAATTTTATTCTTGCACCCTAGGTTTGACCTCTTGGTTCACTTGGTGGCTCTAGTGAACCAAATTAGAATAAAGTCCATAATCAATTCGGGTAGAATATAGTATTCCATATGTGCATGCTTATACTATATATATATATATATATATATATATATATATATATATATATATATATATATATATATATATATATATATTATGCAAACATGCTTCACATGTTAATTAATATGACACATATTTTATATTATATGTGCATGCACGCTAAACAAGATGAGACAAATTAATAACAAACCCCTCAAATATTTTATATTAAGTCCCAAACGTTCAAAGATGTTTGGAATATCGAACGTCGCCTTCTAGCATGATAAAAAATAATAGAGTATTAATTAATTATTATAAGTTTGTTGTGTCACCACAAGGCTTATCTTAATTCTTTGAGATGTTAATTTTATCACATTTGATGCTTATAAAGAAAATTAAACAATGTTATTTTGCTGTGTCACCACAAGGACAATATTTTTTTTTTTGAATATATGGAAGTGCTAGGTTGGACTTAACTTAGATAATTTTGATTCGGATGTGCCGCCACTTGATCAAAATAATTTAAGAGGCAAAATAAAAGGTGTTACATGATGGTGTAATTGACAAGAGTTGTCTACCTATTTATTAATATATAGTTTGTTGTGTCACCACAAGGCTATATACATTTGAAATGGGATCCTTATTCTCACTAGCAAATCTTTAATTAGATTTTGCCGAACTATATAAGTGAGGGTAATATAGTTTGATGAAAATAGTATGAGATACCAATTTAAAACAAGACCTAATTTATTTTAGTAATTAATGAAAGAATGTATGCTAAAATGTTGTTAATTATAAATTCATTTACAAAATTTTACAATGTCTAAATTACTATCACTGTGAAGCATATTAGATGTTATTTAACCGTACCGAATTAAATGGATTGGTTAAGAAATTTGAGAGTAGTTCTCATGGCTGAAAAGCTATCTTATGTCCTTAATACGTCTATCCCTACAATGGTTGCAGACAATGCCTCTGAGGAATATATTGCTACTTTTAGAAAGTGATAAGATGATGCACAGTTGGCTCAATGCATCATTCACGCATCCATGAGTAACGTGCTTCAGCATCAGCATGAAACTATGGATATATGCTCCTACTATATTCTTACACATCAAGTAGTTGATGGTGAGAAAAGTAGGACTGATAGATATCAGATATCTAAGGAGCTATTCCGATCTAGAATGACCGATGACACTACAGTACATATAAAAGTCCTTAACATTATCAATTTGATTGATCAATTAGGACAACAAGTTTTGTCATGAATGGAGAGTTGAGCCAAGATTTGATCTTGCACTCACTCTCGGACTCCTTTCACAATTGTTGTGAATTTTTCATATGAACAAGTTAGATATCAGCTTCGCTGATTTGCTTAACATGTTGAAAAATGTTGAGAGTCACTTTCCAACAAGGAAAGACCAAGTCTTACCAGTAGGTGCCAAATGATCTTCTGAAAAGAAGAATGATTCAAAGAAGGTAAATAGAAAGACAAAAACAAAGGATAATAAGAACAAAACTGATATGGATAGCAAAGGAGTTTGCTTCCACTACAATAAGCTAGGATACTGGAAGAGAAACAACGAGAAATATCTTGCAGAGCTAACCAAAAGAAGCTTAGTGAAGTTTCGGTTACAAATATAATTTTGTTCATGATTTAAAATAAATTTTTCTTTAAGTCAAGATTCTACTTGGGTATTGGATACCGGCTTTGGTTATCATAAATATAGATTTATGAAGGGACCAAGCAGAAGTAGAAAGCTAAACAAAGATAAGTAATCCTATGTGTGGAAAATGAAGCAAAGGTTGCTACATTAGTCATAGAAACTTATAGTTTAGCAATGCCTACGGGTAAATCTATTAAGTCAATAAGTTGTTAGTGTATTCCAGTTCTTGTTAGAAACATTATTTCCATTTTGTTGTTGGACAACGAAATCTTTGGTATTATATTTAAGAACAATTGTTGTTCTATTTATAATAATAATATTTTGTATAGAACTGGAATATTACTTCATGGATTTTGTATACTTGACTTAAGTGAAAAATTATTTTGCAAATTGAACAAACTAGTATAAGAAAAGGAGGTGATCATTCAAAGAGTTAGATGTTTGTATTTGATGAAATACAAGTATGAATTATTTGAAAGGTTCAAAGAATTCAGAAGTGAAACAAATTGGCCAAGTATTAGGATTCTTTGATCGGATCAAGGAAGGAATACTTATGCAATGAGTTTCTAGATCATCTCAAATGGTTTTCTCACAATGGACGCCTCCTGATACGCAATAATTGATTGATGTATCTGAAAGGAAAAATCGTACCTTGTTGGACATGGTGCGGTCCATAATAATTTTACCGACATTCCAGTATCCTTCTGGGATAATGCCCTAGAAATTGCTGCATATCAACGAAAAAGGTAACCTCAAAATTCGGCCACAAGACTCCATAAAAGTTATGGACATGAAGGATTCCTAATTTTAAGTACGTTAAGATAAGGGGTTGTCCAGCTTATGTGAAAAGGTTTCAAAGGATAAGCTTGGGACAAGATTTGACAAATGTCGTTTTGTGGGACATCCTAAAGTAAGTTAAGGGTATATGTTCTATAATCCTACTTAGCAAAAGGTGTTTGTTGCGAAACACGCTGACTTCTAAGATAAAGGTGTTTATCATTGAAGGGGCTAGTGGGAGGATAATAGAATCTTGAAGAGTTCAAGAACCACAAAACACTATAAGTCAAATAAGAGAAACTTATAGATAGACCTATTGTACCACAACTGAATCGTAAATCTGGAATAGTACCTAAGATACCTGGGAGGTATAGATTTATCATGGATGATGATGATGAGGTACGTATCATAGAAGATAATGATCCAGTTACATACAATGAGGTAAGAGTTGTAGACACTCAGAGAAATAGATTGAAGCAACCTTCTTAAATATGGAACATTCATTTTGATGAGACAATCAAAAGAGTTCGATTTTATAAAAAAATAAGAATGAACCTAGTGTATTCAAAAGGGTTAGTGGGAGCGTCGTGACATTCCTAGTATTATATGTTGATATACTATGGATACGGAATGATATGCCAATGCTAGAATCAGTTAAGATAAAGTTGTCTAAGTATTCCTCCATGAATTATTTGGAAAAAGTATCTTAATTGGGGATAAAAATCTATATAGATAGATTTAATAGGATGCTCGACTGAACCCAAAAAATGTATATTCATTTGATGCTAAAGTCGTTTAGTATGACAAACTCCATGAGATGTCTCATGTTGATGAGCCCTAGAGTGTATCTCTCTTAATAGTCCCCATAGACTCATGAAAGAGAGATCGCATGAGTAACTATCATGTATGCAATGAAATGTACGAGACCTGATATTGATCAGTCATATTCTGGAGACGTTCACTATGAGACAGTGAAAAATATCTTAAAGTACTTAACTAGAACTAAGGATGTGATCATATTCATGGTGGGTCTAAATTAAAACTAGAGGGCTTAACAGACTCAAGTTTTTTCAGACAAACCAAGACGACAGAAAATCCATTTTAAGGTAAAGAGTTACCTTAAAAAGTGGTGCAGTTAATTAGAAAGGTTCCAAACAGCAAAGAGTTGCTGGTTTTGTGATAAAGACAAAATATATAGCTGTAAATGAAGCTGCAAGTTGATTGTTTGAATGAAAAGGTCATTACAGAACTAGGAATAGTTCCTTAGTCTCATCTTGAATCTAAACATGTATTGCGCCACTTTCATTTGATTTAAGGGAATCATTGAAAGATGGAAAATTACTATAGAGATAGTGGATTCTTAAGAACAACATTACATATCCATTAACTAAAGCTTCTCCAACAGCAGGATAATCATCACTTATAGAATAAGGGTATGAGATACCATAACGATTGACTTTAGTGCAAGTGGGAGATTGAAAGTAGTATGCACACAAGCCAATCGTGTTTGATGATAAAGCATATACTTTGTAACAATCTTATTCATTTATTAATAAAAAGTATTAATTTATTAAAGGCTTTTAATTATCTACATGATGCTGCTTTATAATATGTGATAAACTCATAGTTTTAAGCAATACTTTTAGAATAATGATGATGATCATTCTAATGAGATCTAAATTCTTAGAAAGCTTAAAACTAAGATAGTTCCCAATCGTTGGATTATTAAATTGGGGATTAGTGAATCCGGATATATTGGTACATACGTTGCTTGCTCATTGGATGAGGATGATTGATCTCATGATCATTTGTGTGGAGACACTAAAGCAAGTTCACTGAACGTGACTCGCTAAGGAATACCTAATGGAGTTTTACTTGCATGTCAATAGGAATTCCTATAGTGATAGTAGTACAAGTGATCCTTGGACTTGAGATCATCATAGTATCTTGTGTATGATGAGTTATACTTTGACTTATTCCTTCAAACCCTTAGGGTATATCAAAGGGTATGCTTGGGTATAATAAGTTGTACATGGAGATAATGTATGATCAATAAAGAATCTATCGCTTCTAGTAAAAGAAGAAAAATGTCCAATGTGATTCGCTAAATGACAACCTAATAGTCATTGGCCGAGGTAGAATGAAATTAGAAAGGAGTTTTTAAATTTATATTATTTGGTGTTGTGCATTTAAGAGTCGAAATACATATAATTAAATAAAATAAGACTTGAAAGTAATTCTATGTCTTATATTTAATTGGGACATTATATGGTGGAAGGATTGAATTGTACGGTAGCTATTTACTCAAAGGTTTTTTTATGATTAATGTTGAAATCTATATTATCTAGAAAGTCGTTAATCGCTAGGGAGGCTTATCTCTATTGTAGAATAAATATTATTTATTTAAATTAATTAATAGTTTAATTTATTTATTTAAATAAGATTAGAATTGTTCTAATTGATTTATTCACAACCGGTTTAATATAGAGAACCTAAAGGGTCACACCATAAAAGGAAGAATAAATTGAGAGCCTAATATTTATTATTTAATCTAAGGTGATAGAATAAATTATATAGCTTAATATTTATTATTTAATATTTTGGAAATATTAAATATAAATTAATAAGAAGAGTCTTATTATTATTATTATTATTATTATTATTATTATTATTATTATTATTATTAATTCCTAAAGGAGTTTGAGAATTAATTAATAAAAGTACTCTCATATATCCAAATAAGATTAGAAGGCTAATTAATTAAAAGAGTTTAATTAATTATTCCTAATAAGATTGAGAGCCTAATTAATTAAAGAAGTTTAATTAATTAAAATAAAGCTCAATTCTTTAATTGTTAAGGTGGGTTGCCCACATCTATAAATAAGAGGAGTTTTATTATGGGTGGGGTGTTTGACACTTTCACAACACACGTGAATACGTAATTCCAATAGTTGAGAGAGTACACCTTTTTCTATGAGAGATAAAAAAACTAGAGTTTTTCCAAATACCCATCTTCTTGAATCTTTCTTCTTCCTTGGTGGATCACCTCCAGAGGCCAAACACTTAGGTGACTAACGTTGATCAAAGGAAGGAACCAAACCCAGTAGATTCAAGTTGAATGTGAAAAGGATTTGGAGGTGAACTTGTACCTGAGGAAGCTCGAATCTTTAAGGGTATGATTCTTGTTCTTTATCTTTTTATTTAATTAATAATTGTGCACAAAGGATGATCCGGGTATATGGTTTGTAAAATTTTAAAACTCTATTTTATTATGTTCCCGCTTATTTTGTGCAATTTAATTGCGTTCATGAATATTACAAACCTAAAAATTTACACATATCACCCTTGTAGACATTCAAAATTTTCTGTATATCTGTTACTGACTTCGCATTAGCGCATATTCGTCTTTTAAGAGGAAACCCAGGAAGACGGTTCATATCCATTCTGGATACTACCGGGAGGAACAGCTCAACCCCAGAACACACACTGGGAGTAACAGCTCAACCCCGGAGCACACATCGGGAGTAATAATTCCAACCTCGGAGATAACCCCGAGGCATGCAGATCCAATACCGGAACACAAACAGGAGAAGACCGATTCATCCCGGAGATAACCCCGAGATGTTCCGTCTCAGTCCCACCTCCTTCAATCTTGGAACCTTAGAAAACCCTAAGTTAATCCAGATTGGTTCCGACCTTACCCCAAACTAGAGGAATGACATGGTTACGCTATTAACCCAATTCCAGGATGTGTTTGCATGGTCTCATGAAGACATGGTGGGTTTGTCCATTGACATTGTTCTTCATCGCCTTCACATTAAAGAGGGATTCAAGCCAGTTAAGCAGAAGCTCAGGCGATTGAAACCTGAGTAGAGTTTAAAGGTGAAAGAAGAAATTGTGAAACAATTTCAAGCTGGCATTATCATGGTGTCCACATATCCTGAATGGATATCTAACATTGTTCACGTGCCTAAGCCTGGAGGAAAGGTGCGAGTCTGCGTAGATTATCGGGATCTGAATAAAGCTTGCCTTAAAGATAGCTTTACCATGCCCTTTATCCACATTCTCATTGACAATACTGCACAATATGGTATGTACTCCTTTGCTGATTGCTTTGCGGGGTACCATCAGATCATGGTTGCTGAGGAAGATCGTGAAAAAATTGCTTTCATAACTCCTTGGGGAACCTTTTGCTACAGACGGTTGTCATTCGGCCTCATCAATGATGGAGCTACCTATCAGAGAGCTATGATGGCTCTCTTCTACGACTTAATGCACAAAGAGATTGAGATCTATGTGGATGACATCATTGTCAAGTCCCGGAAGGAGGAGGACCACTTAGACCATCTCAGAAAGCTCTTCAACAGGTTGCGTAAGTACAACTTGAAGTTGAATCCAGCCAAGTGCGCCTTTGGCGTTAAATCAGGTAAGTTGCTAGGATTCCTAGTTAGCCACAAAGGAATTGAGTTGGATCCTACCAAAATCCAGGCCATCACAGAAATGCCCATTCCTCAGACAAAGAAGGAAATACGGGAATTTTTGGGAAGAATCAACTTCATTAGCCGATTTATTTCTCAACTCACAGCAACCTGTGAGCCTATCTTCAAGCTATTAAGGAAGAACTCCCCCATGAAATGGAATGATGAGTGCCAGAATGCCTTCCTTATAATTAAAGAGCAGTTAGTCAAAGCTCCTATTTTGGTACCACCCAGGGATGATGTTCCCCTGTTTATGTACCTGTCCATAAGTGACAACGCCATGGGCTGCATGCTGGGCCAGAAAGACGATAGAGGCAAAAAACGAGCTATCTATTACCTCAGCAAAAGATTCAGCAGCAGTGAACATAAGTACACTCTGATTGAAAAGACTTGTTGTACTTTAGCATGGGCTGCCATTAGGTTACAACATTACCTCCATGGGCACACAACCCATCTCATATCCCGTGTGGATCCTCTCAAGTATGTGTTCAGTAAACCCATACTGAATTGTCGGCTGTCCAGATGGCAGTTAATCCTACGATGAAGGGGTAATACTTGGAACCCTTGTATATACATATATATATATATATATATATATATATATGTGTGGACTAACATTATCGAGTTATGCCTCGATTGAGCCTAGACTTTGGTCTGGAGCGTTTACTTGCTTTTGTATATATATACATTTATATATATGAACTGCATGTCGAACTCTGTTCAATGAGTCTAGACTTCGGTCTGGAGCATTTACTACTTTAATATATATATATATATATATATATATATATATATATATATATACTAATATATTTATATATATTAACTGTTGTCGGACTTTGTTCGATGAGCCTAAATTTTATATCTGGGGCATTTATTTGCTTTCGTATATATATATATATACTTCTATATATAAACTGTGTGTCGAACTTTGTTCGATGAGCCTGGATTTTATATCCGGTGCGTTTACCGCTTTAATATATATATACTTATATATATTAACTGGTGTTGAACTTTGTCCGATGAGCCTGAATTTTATATCCGGTGCGTGCGTTTATCGCTTTATATATATATATATATATATATATATATATATATATATATATATATATATATATATATATATATATATATTTACATTTCGTCCCACCTAGAGTTTACTTCGTGGTGGTTGACCGTTTTTACTGCTTTTTATACATTTCGTCCCGCCTGGAGTTTCCTCCATGGCGGTTGATCGCTTTTACAACTTAATTTACATTTCTGATCCCCAATGGAGGTGCTTTGTGGTTGGTGATCATGTCTGTATATATATATTTACAGCTTTTATATATATACATGCTTACTGCGTTTATATCAACTGCGCCATCATGTGAGCCTAGGAATCATGTGATCACAGATTCAGTGCACTGAATCTAGATTCGGTTCCCGTGATGGACCTTTTCAGCTGTAAGCAGCTTATAAATTTATCTGTGATGTTTGGATCTCCTCAGATGGTTTTCATACCCACGAGGAATTCAACACCTTTTTGTACATTATTTTCATACAGATGCCTCGCATCTGTAAAATAAAATCAACCAAGTCGAATATTGAATAAAATAGGAGTGTAAAAAGTCTCAATTACTATTGAGCACTGGGTTTGAAAAACCTCTTTTAAAACATCACTGCAATATCTTGTTTAAAACTGAATTTTTATATAAATTCAAACCCTGTGTATATAGGTGTGAACGATGCCTCACACTACTTCCAAATAAAAGTACATTGATCCACACACACACACACATTCATATAACAGTTTTTGAAAAGTGGCGGTCACCGTGGCAACACGGATGTCGGGGGGTGCCTAACACCTTCCCTCCGCATGAGCAAGTCCCCGGACCCTAATTGAATCTCGGTTTCACCGACTCGTTTAGCACTGTCACATCACTGGGTCAATGTGCAAACCTTTTCTCGGTTGTGTTGGTACAACTAGTTAAAAAATCAACTGGCGACTCTTATAGTCCAATCATCGACATTACACATGTCAGACCTTTTTCACTTATTTTTTTAAACAAATCTCACCTAAAATGAGAACACAAAAAATAGGTAACGAAAAGGGACAAATAAAAATCCCGACGTTGACAACCCTTAACTATAGCATTTATTAAATTATCACCTTACGATTTAGAATAATATTTATAAGAAAAATTGAATACTTTTATTTCATAAAATTCAAGGTCTTACAATACATACAGGATTTTATGTAAAACAAATGTTAAATGATACACAGAAATTATGAAATTACCTGCAATTGAGCCTTTGAACCATTTTCTTCACACCATAGTACAATTTCGGTAACTTATTGTCTGCTGGTAAGAACTCTTTCACAATGTTTAGCAGTTCATTAAAACCTCTCTCGCTATAGTCATGCTTGTTCTTGAACTATAAAAGTTTAGTCACTGCGAATAAGACGGTGTGCTTTTCGTGTCCGACATACAGTGGCATCGCTGATTCATTTAATAACTCATAGAAGCCCTTAGACCCATTATTCGACTCTTATTTGATGCTACCATCATCCCTGTCTGTATTCCACTAGAAGAATGAACCAGTAGCTTCGACTATCATGTTAGTACAGTTAAAGGTTTCATCACCTTTAGATTTCGCTTCAGATTCACGTTCATCCAACTGGGTTTCCCCACGATAGATCCATGTGGTATAACCCTGCTTGAACCCATACTCAAATAGGTCACACATGACATCACTCCTTTCCTTTCACACTTCATTCACACATTTCTTGCAAGGACATCTGATCTCATCGCCGCTGACTTGCTCAAACACAAAACTAAGAAACTATTCAACCCCACTACAGTACTCAGAGTTAAGCCCACTTTTATCAATGGCTACCTGACGTTCCATCCAACTTCGATCAACAGACATCTCGAACAACGGGCTACTATATATATATATATATATATATATATATATATATATATATATATATATATATATATATAAGGAAAGTTAGGCAAACACAATCAAGTCTCCAAGTTAATGTATATGCATGCTTATGAGTTTCCTAACTTCACCTCCCACTATAACGGGTCAGGCTTCTATCTCATTCCCAGATGTGTTGCCCCACTGATGCCAACAACTTGAACATATCATTAAATTTTTAAGAAATTTTGGCAGCACCTCCTCATGGTCTTCAAGTACACGAAATAGACTAACACAACATAGTTTAAATATGCTCCCGAAGAACATCAAGAAATATATACTGACCGAAAATTCTCAAAATATAAAGACATGTTCAAGTCGTTAATACCGACTTAAGTGAGATCAAAACATACAGGAACACTCCTAAAACATTGACTATTAGAGATTCACTCATTCTAAGTGAATCTCAAATGGGTTTCTAAGCTTCCTAAACTATATGAAAATATGCACATGTCAAGTCACAAGAAATAACTACTATTTGTCAATGGAAAATGTAAAGTCTTTACATTCATTTCAAAACTATATATTAAAGTGATTATTGGGAGCTACTCCTAGGTACTTATCACAACCATATCAATTAAATCATTATAATATAAAGAACCAAAAGCCTCATTTACCATAAAATAATATATTTCACACATGAAGTAAGGATTATGCTATATAACTACACATGCACCTTTCAAACCATTAATACCAACAATGTGAAGAAAAATAAATTAATTTGACAAACAAGAAACTCTGTCTTTCTTTCAATTTATTTTAAACTTTTATGGATATTGCAAAGCTGAAAGCATTCATTACTAGTTTCCTTCATAACACCTCATATGTAATGGTTTGACCTAACTATTTGTAAGTTTATTATGTAAGTAGTAAATGCGATAGTGTTGTTACTGTTCAAGAGAATAAACTACCTCACCCTTTTTCTGGAACTTGCAGGAAAGAAGTGGGCGAAACGATGAAAGAGAGGCTGACAATAAATTGGGCAAATCAATTGAAGGTTATGATGAGCTAGGCTAAGAATCAATGGCGAGAAGTGGGCAAACTGAGAGGAAAAAAGTAAAAATAGAGAGGGAATAAAATTAGTCGTTGCCCCATCACCAGTGCCTTTTCCCTCGATCGAGAAAATTTCTCACCAAATAACACCGCATTGCCGACAGGACCCATTGGCGACGGCTACCCCGTCGACATTGACCTTATTATCGACAGTAACATTACCATAGGATATGAAAGAATATAAAATTTATTTTATTTGGTTCTGTTTGTAAGTTTACTTAATCTATATTATAATGCCATCATGAGGCTTCTTCAACAAACTTGGTGTATTTATGTCACACTTTTTCCTTCTCTATTTTTTTGTTTGTCTTTTTACTCTTTTTGCTCATATAACTTTGATATATTACTAGTTTATCCTTTTAAATATATATTTTTATATTTTTTACTCTTTTGAATTTTATAAAATTTTTATTTTACTCCAAATAATTTACACACGCAGCACGTGTGCAGTGGCTAGTATGTATAGAACATGAATGTCCAAATTTGTTTTCTTAGTTGAGGCAATTTAGGAATAAAAAAGAAGTTTACCAAGTGTTGGGCCATAATACTTTTCATACTGGACCGGGCCGAATGGGCTTACCCTTTGGATTATGTCACCTTTTCCATATTGGGTCAAACAACTTGGGCCTCGTTACTTGATTATAATATTGGACTTAGTCATTGGATTGGTCCATTACGTAAGGTGTTACTTATCCTATCTTTGACCGGTAATCATCACAAAAGGTATCAGTTGACTGTTATGTATGCCACCTTTCTGCATGGCATTAATGAGGATGGGACTCCGATTACCGGCGGGAGGTAACAGTGGTAGCAGGTAGGAAAATAAGCTACATGCTTTCGGCTGAGATGACCGGGGATGAGGGGAGGTGTTAGGAGATAGTGGGTGGCACAGTAAACCGGGTCTTGGGAACGTATGGGGCAAGGATCACAAAAGGAAAGAGGTAACAAAACACAACACACAACATTATTATTACACATACACTCAGACACTAGTGGAGATTTTTCCTCCATTGTTAACCTTGTGATCGCCTATATTAACTCTCACGCCGGAGCTATCCCCCGACGGTCAGGCCGTCAAGCTTTTGGTGTTGATTTGTTGAACTGTGCAGGATCAGAGCGTCTTATGTGATTGGGACGTGGGAGAAGATCTTGGCGTTAACATTGGCGCTAGAAGGAGGGCTGAGTTCTAGTGTCCTGAATATTTTTCAATCACAAACTTTGTTCGTTTTACGTCGGTGTTCATGGGGAAGAGCAGGACACCTACACTTGAGGGGCAGCCGATGGCTGCCAGTGAATCAATACCGCGAGTATCTGTGAAGGACCGTTTGGGACCTGCACTAAGTGTTCATACCAGCACAGCGTCCAAACGATTGCATGGAGATTCTCGCCTGAAGGCTGGGAGCAAAGCCAAAAGAAGGCTAGTGTTTACAGCAGAGAAAGAGTCCGGTCATGGCCGGAAACGAGTAGAAGGCACCTCGCCTAGAACTCGATACAGGGACGACCAAGACGAAAAGACTGCCCGCTTGGCTAAGATGGCAGATGAAGCTGATAGGGCCATGGAGGCATTTCTGAAGCAACAGCAGTATATAGCTGAGCAAATGTCCCGAATGGAAGAGTTAAGTGACGAAGCGTCCAGCTATGTCCAATCTGAAGAACGTAGGCATCGGAGTGGGAAAGAACCTGTCCATTCAGGGCGTGAGTCTCGGGGTCAACCTTGAGAAAATAAAAGGTCCAGAAGCCCTACTCCTCAAAGATCAAAGAGGGCACATCATCCTGTCGGTTCTAGGGAGCAGGGTCAAAGCGAACGGAGAGGTCGATCTAGGGATCGTACTCCAGAGAATGCTAAAAAGGCGCTCGTTGTTGCGCATTCCCACCACGGCAGCCGGGTTCCGAGACGAAGCAGATCTAGGGGTCGCACACCCGAAAGTCCACTGAGGGCATTCCGCTCTGTTGACCATCATCGTCATAAAAGCCCCTCGAAAGTTGGGGGTTCTATCATAAGAAACCGATCCACTCAGAAGAGGGAGGAGTCACCGGAGAAAGAAGCATCGTCTCAACCCGAGGGCGTGGAGTATCTGGCAAAAGAGGTGAAAGAGCTTCGGAGGCAGCTTGCCGAGGTACAGAAAGTAAAAGATACTTCGGGAAAGAAGGCATCCCCTTTTTTCGCGGAGATTCTGAAGGAAAAGGCTGACCCCACCAAGAAGTTGCCTCACATTGAAAGTTATGACGGATCGGGAGATCCCTATGACCATAGTCAGGCGTTCGACCGACTGATGGATTATTACGACTTTAGCGATGCTGCTAAGTGTCATACTTTTGTCACAACACTCTGAAAGGATGCCAGACAATAGATGGGGTCTTTGCCTTCGGATTCAATTTCATCTTGGGCAGATATGTGCAATAAGTTCCACGCTCGCTTCGGGAGCAACAGAAGAAGAGGGAAACCAACTGGCTCGTTGGCTCAGGTTCGACAGTATTCGAATGAGTCTTTGGGCCAATATGTAAAGCGATTTCGTGAAGCAGTCGGCCAAGTGACAGACCTGAACGATCTACAGGCCATGGGGCTGTTTCAGAATGGGTTAGATCTGGTCAAATCAGAAAAGTTGGTGAAAAAACTAATGTTTCACCACCCGAAGAGTCTCGCCGAAGCCTTCGACAAAGCAGAAGGCTATATTGTGGTAGAGGAGGCCATGAATAGCCTCAAGCGTCCCTCTTCGGATCGGCTTAAGGAGACAGATCGGGACAGAATAGAGGGAGACCAGAGTAAGAATGAAGAGAATAAAGGTCGTCATGACGGCCGATCAAAGAAATACAACAATAATTGGAGACAGGGTGGAGAACGCTCGTCTGCTCCCGCTCAGAGGGTAAACAGGACGTATACTGCACTCAACGCCGACAGGGCTGTTATCTTGGAGCAGATCAAGAATCAACCTATTTTTGAGCCACCTCGAGATAACTTTATGCCCGGGAAAGGGAATTCTCATAAGTATTGTGACTATCATCAAGCCTCGGGTCACGATATAAACGACTGTGCTAGTCTGAAAGATTTTATTGAGAGAAAGGTGCAGGACAGGGTTTTAGTTCATTATGTGGCTGCCAGGACGAATCAACAGCAAAATAGAGTACCTATCCAGGCAGCCCAAGCAGTTTAGCAAGTGTTCTCCGCCCCTAGACCGCCAGCAAGGCAAGTGATAGATGTCATCACCGGGGGTACGTCGGGCAAGCTTGTTGGAAAGAAGCGCCGAAGCTATCTGAATTCGGTCATGTCAGTGGCGGGTACCCTCCCGAAGACTGACAGGCCCTTCCCGGTTACGGTAATTTCCTTTACAGATGAGGATTACCCTTCGAAAATCATCGAACCGCATGAGGGATCATTGGTCGTAACGGCACAAGTGGGTTCGGTGGACATGAAGCGCATGATGATTGACAACGGGTCTTCTGTGGATATCTTATAAGCCCATGCTTATCAGAGGATGCATCTTGATGGGCAGAAGATGGAGATCGGACAGGAGGCCTCTCTATATGGCTTCAACAACGATCCGGTCAAAGTGGCTGGAACCATTGAACTGTCGGTTATCTTCGGAACGGCCCCCCAACAGGTAGAAATTATTTGCAAATTTTACGTTGTGAATGTAGATTCCGCTTATAATGCTATTTTGGGAAGACCCACTTTAACTGCTTTACAAGCTGTAACCTCAATCCCTCATTTCAAAATCAAATTTCCTACGGCTCATGGGGTTGGGGAAGTGAAAGGGGATCTGGATCTGGCCAGAAGATGTTATAGAAATGCCGTGATCACTTCGGGAGTAGGGGTGTCGAAGCAAAAACAGACCATGGCGATAGAGATCAAACCCTTCACGGAAAGCAGCTCAGAACCGTTGGTCATGCCAGCCGAAGAAACAGAAGTAGAGCTCGTCCCGGGCAAAGCGGACAAGATGGTGAAGATAGGTTCTGGCCTGCCGGAACCTCTCAGGACGAACCTCATTGAACTCCTGCAGTGTTATGTTGACATCTTCGCCTGGAAGCTAGTTCGGCAAAAGAGGAGGATCTTTGCACCTGAGCGCCAGAGAATCATCGATGAAGAAATTGCGAAGCTGCTAGCTGCTGACTTCATCTTCGAGATCGACTATCCACAGTGGATGGCGAATGTGGTGCTGGTCCAGAAGCAGAACGGGAAATGGCGGGTCTGCATCGACTATACAGACCTGAATAAAGCTTGTAAGGATTTCTATCTCTTACCCCACATTGACCAGCTCATCGATGCAACTTCGGGGTATGCCTTGTTAAGCTTCATGGATGCATTCTCTGGATATCATCAAATCTCCATGTGTAAAGAGGATATACCGAAGACAGCGTTCATTACGCATCGTTCGGTATATGCCTACAAGAAAATGACCTTCGGCCTCATCAACGCCGGGGCCACTTACCAGAGGATGATGAACTATGTCTTCAGGCGTCAGTTGGGCAAGAATATGGAAGTATATGTGGATGACATGATTGTTAAGAGCATGTTGGTGCATAAACATCTGGATGACCTGGAGGAATGCTTTCAGACAGTCCGTCATCACAAACTGAGACTGAACCCTGCCAAGTGAACCTTCGGATTAGGAGCTGGCAAATTTCTGGGTTATCTGGTCAGTCAGAGGGGAATTGAAGCCAATCCAGAAAAGATTCAAGCGATCCTGAACATGAAGACTCCTCAGTCATTTAAAGATGTTCAACGTTTGACTGGAAGGATTGCAGCTTTGAGGAGGTTTATGTCCAAGTCGGCAGAAAGGTGTTTGCCGTTTTTTGACACGTTGAAAGGGCCGAAGAATGCCAAGACATTCCAATGGACTTCGGAATGCGAAGACGCCTTTCAGAGCATCAAGTTCTACTTATCTTCGGCGCCTTTGTTGGTGAAGCCCGCTCCTGCTGAGCCTTTGTATTTGTACTTAGTAGCTAGTTCGTTGGCAGTAGGAGCAGTTTTGGTGCGAGAAGTTGGGGGTAAGCAGCACCCGATTTATTATGTAAGCCATGTCCTTTGGGATGCTGAAACAAGGTACCCGAATATTGAGAAGTTTGCTTTTGCTTTAATAACTGCTAGTCGGAAGCTCAGGCAGTACTTCCAGGGTAGGTTGGTAATAGTCTACACAGATCAGCCTTTGAAGAAAATTATGGGCAAACCTGAGGTATCGGGGAGATTAGCTGTATGGACGATGGAATTGTCTCAGTTCTTCGTTGAATATCATCCCCGAACTGCCATCAAGGGGCAGGCCTTGGCTGATTTTGTGGTCGAGTGTTCGTTTTCTGAAGCTGATGAAGCTGTAGCAGAAGCTGGAGGATCTAACAGCATAGTTGCGGTTCTTCAGCAGGAGCAGAGTTCGTGGACACTGTACGCAGATGGGTCTTCTACCGCGGATGTCAGCAGAGCAGGGATTATTCTGACCAGCCCGGAGGGATTCAAGGTGCAGCAGACCATCAGATTTCAGTTTAAAGCGACGAACAATGAAGCAGAGTACGAGGCAGTGTTGGCGGGATTGCGACTAGCTAAGAGTCTCGAAGTGCAAAGAATAATTATCTTCAGCGACTCTCAGTTAGTCGTTAAACAAGTCTCCGGGGAATACGAAGCTCGAGGTCACAGAATGATCAAGTATTTGGCGGAATTGAAAGAACGGCTTCAGTATTTCCAGTTCTACGAATTTCAGGGGGTCGAACGTAATGACAATTCCATTGCCGATGCACTCTCCAAATTAGCCACTACGGATGTTAACGTTTTTAATGGGTCAGTTTACTTGGAAATTTTATAACATCCTAGTGTTCATCATGAATCGGTAATGTGCGTTGACCGAACCAACTGCTGGTTGACTCCGTATCTGGAGTATCTAGCGGATGGCGTCTTACCTTCGGATCAAATGCTGGCCAAGAAAATCAAATACAAGAGTGCTAATTTCGTTCTGATAGATGGGGATCTATTTCGAAGGGCCTTCTCGTCTCCACTGTTAAAATGTTTGACTCCATCCGAAGCTGAATATGCTCTTCGAGAAGTTCACGAAGGCATCTGTGGCGACCATATGGCTGCTAAGTCATTAGCCTACAAAGTACTTCGGCAGGGATATTACTGGCCTACCATATTCAAAGAAGCGACTGAATACGTCAAGAAGTGCGAGAAATGTCAGCTCAACAGTCCGATCCCACATCAGCCACCAGAAGAGTTATACTCGATCTTATCTCCCATACCCTTTGCTGTCTGGGGGGTTGATATACTAGGTCCGCTACCGAAAGTAAAAGGTCAGGTCAGCTTTGTTATAGTTGCCATCGACTACATGACCAAGTGGGTAGAAGCAAAACCCCTTAGGTTAATAACGGAACAGGAATGCTTAAAGTTCATCAAGGAGTCGGTAGTATTTCGGTTCGGAATTCCTAAAGTGGTGATTTCAGACAATGGACGTCAGTTCGTGGGATCAAAATTCGAAGCATTTTTGAAAGAACTGGGGGTCCAGCATAGAAAGACTCCGGTAGCTCATCCTCAGTCTAATGGACAAGTCGAAGTGACCAACAGAATGCTGCTGAATGGAATCAAGCGCAGATTGGACGAAGCTAAAAGAAGATGACCAGAAGAGCTGCTCAGCATGTTATGGGCCTATCGGACCACCCCGAGGACCACAACGAGGGATTCACCTTTCAAACTGGCCTATGGTACTGATGCCTTAGTCCCAGTTGAAATTGGATCTCCAAGTCTTCGAGTTAGTCAGTTCAGAGAAATATACAATGACGAAGGGCTGAAAGCCAATCTTGATTTACTTGAAGAAGTCAGAGAAACAACCTTGGTCAAACTTGCAGCCTATCAACGAAGAGTAGCTAAACATTATAACAAAGGGGTAAAGCTTCGCAGATTCGAAGTAGGGGATTTCGTTCTCAGAGAAGTCGAAGCATCTACACCCCAGAATTTTGGAAAGCTGATGCCGAACTGGGAAGGGCCGTATGAAGTCGTAGAAGTACCGAAACCGGGGACTTATCTGTTGAGGGCCTTGGACGGATCAGAGATCAAGAATACTTGGCATGCAGGTAGGCTTCAAAAGTATTTTCAGTAGCTACAATGTCAGTACACCGGAAGTCTGTAAATGTTTTTAAGTCATCATCAATAAAAATCCCCTTTTTCTCAAACAAGTCTTGCCTTCGCTGCTGTTAATAACATCAGAGTAAGGAGGTTCGGGTGGACTCGCTGACCATTCGATGGTAGCCTCATCGGCAGGTGGTCCTTATGAGTTCGTCAGGCCCTACGTGGTAGGCGAACGTCATTGGTGTAAGGAGGTTCAGGTGGACTCGCTGACCATACGATGATAGCCTCACCGGCAGGTGTTCCTTATGACCTTGTCAGGCCCTTCGTGGTAGGAAAGTGTCATCCTTAAGACATTGTCAGGCCCTACGTGGTAGGCAATCGTCGACCTTAAGACCTTGTCAGGCCCTTCGTGGTAGGCAAGTATCATCCTTAAGACATTGTCAGGCCCTGCGTGGTAGGCAATCGTCGACCTTAAGACCTTGTCAGGCCCTTCGTGGTAGGAAAGTGTCATCCTTAAGACACTGTCAGGCCCTGCGTGGTAGGAAATCGTCGACCTTAAGACCTTGTCAGGCCCTTCGTGGTAGGCAAGCGTCATCCTTAAGACATTGTCAGACCCTACGTGGTAGGCAATTGTCGACCTTTAGACCTTGTCAGGCCCTTCGTCGTAGGCAAGTGTCATCATTCAGACTTCGTCAGGACCTTCACGGCATCTACCTCACACTTTGATAACAAATAAGTATTCCTTTACTTTATTACCTAAATTTCTCTAAGTGTTGAGTTCGGAAGGCCACTTTCTTTAACTTCATCTTGTCTGTTATACGACTTGCTTAGTTGTTAATTAACAGTTTAAAGTTATGTCCATGAAGGAGTTTGTACATTTTTTAAGTTGAATCGATATTGAAGTATTGATAAACAGTAAACACACCGAAGTCATAAGGAATAATGATATTTTATTTACATAATACTGTTTACAAAACGATGGAAAGCTTTACAAGAATCCTATAACTAAGGGAAAAGAGAATCATCCTCAGGAATCAGCTTCGTCTTTCGAAGAGTCGAGAACGGTCGGATCGACCTTGGTAGTAACAAGTTTTGCCTTGTCTTTGCTTCGGCATTCGTCGTATCCATCCGAGAACATTTGGACGATATCCTCGTTCAACTCAGCTGATTTCTGATATTCTTGTTGAACTTCTCTCCGAAGATCTTCAGTCAAAGGAGGACCCAAATCTCTCAGAGCCCGAAGTTCTCGAAGCTCCTCTTCGAGCTTTGCCCGGTCCTTTAGATGCCTCAAATCCCTAGCTTCAAGATCATGTACTTGCACCGCCAGGCTCTTGTTGGTCTTCACCATCGTTTCGTTCTTCCCA
Organism: Panax notoginseng; assembly: GCA_016801055.1. Lineage (NCBI taxonomy): Eukaryota > Viridiplantae > Streptophyta > Magnoliopsida > Apiales > Araliaceae > Panax > Panax notoginseng. Next base: position 188,272,035 of record CM029017.1, read on the forward strand.
ACAAGGACCTCGTTTCGACGAACCAGGTCTATGTTCGTAGTAACAGTTATTTGGTGGGTGGCCTCGGCTGTCTCCAGTTTTTCTTTTAATTTATTTACATCCTTCTGGAGGCATTCGTTATTGAAGAGAGTGGTACCATGGGACCTTCTCTCTCTCTCCAGAGCCGAAGCCAGAATAGCCTTCTCTCGCCTGACTGCATCTTCTTCGGCTTCGGATCCCCTATATCGAGGAAGAAGTCTCTCGAAGACAGCATTTGCCTACAAACATTCAAAGAAAGTCGGTGAATTAGTAGAAGAAACAGATGACTCCTAAATATTTCAATTAAATAAACTAACCTTAGCCTGATAACTCATGCCTTCCTCGATCAAATTCTTAATCGAGCTGTTTCCGAACCGATGATCATCGGTCTCCCGAACAAAGGAGTCGAACAGCTGAAAAGGAAAATTCTCATTGAACTCCGGCCACACAGTGGGAGAAGATGCAGCTTCTCGCCTGAAGGCGGAGGGGGAAGATCTTGTCGGAGAAGGCACTGATGGTTCGGGGGGCGATGGTGGTTGATCCTCGGAAGGTTGTTTCCTTTTACGAGACAGAAGTGGAGACTCAATTGAGTTTTCGAGCTCGTCTTCAGAAACGTGAATCTCCACAGGAATAATGATAGGAGGATCAACTGCAGCTGGAGGAACCCGAAGCTCATCGGCGGACAGAGGAGTCACCTTGGTCTTTCTCTTTTTAATCCGAAGAGCTTGCATTCGCTCGTTAGCAGGCATGTCAATCAAACTCGCTGCAGAAGCTGATTGAGATCCTTGAGGATTTGACCGGACTTTCCGAACAGCCCTTTTCTTTTTTCGAGGTTGACTAGGTCCCTCTTCAGCGACGAAGCGTGTCGATTGATCCTCGATGTTTTGCTCTTCGGAGGTCGAAGGTTCCTCTGGGGGGACTTCGGCGGAAGGTGATGAAGGCTTACCAGAGAGGTACCTATCCAAATCCTTCCGATCGATCGAGGTCGGTTTGATGAGAGATAACTTGTGGTCATACAACCATGCTTGCTTGCTTAGGAGACCGAAGCTCCACTCCTTCAGAGGTATCTTCTCTATGATTTGCGTCATTTCTCTTATACGCTCCTCAGATATATCTCCGAAGTCGGCAGAGACGCGATCAGAAGTAGTCCAGTCCGGGACAGAGGAGATTTCGGGCCCGTTGACGAAGAACCATTTATTATGCTATCCTCGGTTGCTCGAAGGAGTGTCCATTAGAGACCGCTTCTCGATTCTGGCATTGGGCTTAGGGGCTATTTTACTTAGCACCTTGAAGCCTTTCTCCCGGGATTTCCCTACCGAGAAGAGGGTAAAGAAGGAATCAACAGCGGGAGGAACTCCTATCTCATAGCAGAAGGCTATGTAAGCCAGTATATGGATGTACGAGTTCAGCACCAATTGGGCGAACCCCACTCCAACAAACCCTAGGAGGGTGATCAGGAAGGCATGAAGGGGAAACCTCACCCTCTTCTCCAGGAACGTTACCGGGACGGCGGTCTAACCGTCGGGGCGCTGGTACATTCTCTCGTGGGAGGCGGCGATCCTCACCCTGTGGGTATCGGGTATTTGATAGCGAGCCCGAATGTTGCGGAGCTCGACCTCAGTAACAGTGGAGGGGATGTTGGCATGAGGAAAATCTTCCTCATTCTTGAAAAATTCGGAGGGGCTGGGAAGTGATTCTAGGGGCGGAGCTTCCTTACTCGGAGCACCAATTTGGGGGTTTGAGCTCAGAGTGTCAGGGTTTAGATGAGGGGTCACGACGGAGATGGGGGTTACACGAAGTGGAGAACTCGTATCGGGGTTTTGAGATGCCATTGTTGAGAATCTGTAGGGAAAATGGAGAAATTTGAGAAAGGGAAGACAATAAACTCTTGTGAATTCGAAATAGCAAGGAACCATCCAAGGTGAATGGGTGGCAGCTTTTATAGTGAGTGGTCTTTTCAAATTTTGCACGAAAATCGGGGGCGGCGCATTAATTGGTGATAATGATGCGGGAAAGGAAGGGGTAACGTCCGGAGTGGGCTGGCATTCATTGGACCCTCATTTTTCGTCCTTAAAGCTGATGGACACGTGCCGTCCGGGCTTCTAGATCCATTTGAATTAATGATTGTTATTTATCAGTTGGGCCTTGGTGAGATTCCTTTTAGGCCTTTGGTTTATTACAAATCCCTTTCACTATGGATTTACCTATTTACAGTCTTCCACTAAACATCCTGTTTAATAAAAGACTGGGGGGCAATGTTGGCCCATAATACTTTTCATACTGGACCGGGCCGAATGGGCTTACCCTTTGGATTATGTCACCTTTGCCATATTGGGTCAAACAACTTGGGCCTCGTTACTTGATTATAATATTGGGCTTAGTCATTGGATTGGTCCATTACGTAAGGTGTTACTTATCCTATCTTTGACCGGTAATCATCACAAAAGGTATCAGTTGACTGTTATGTATGCCACCTTTCTGCATGGCATTAATGAGGATGGGAGTCCGATTACCGGCGGGAGGTAACAGTGGTAGCAGGTAGGAAAATAAGTTACATGCTTTCAGCTGAGATGACCGGGGATGAGGGGAGGTGTCAGAAGATAGTGGGTGGCACAGTAAACCGGGTCTTGGGAACGTATGGGGCAAGGATCACAAAAGGAAAGAGGTAACAAAACACAACACACAACATTATTATTACACATACACTCAGACACTAGTGGAGATTTTTCCTCCATTGTTAACCTTGTGATCGCCTGTATTAACTCTCACGCCGGAGCTATCCCCCGACGGTCAGGCCGTCAAGCTTTTGGTGTTGACTTGTTGAACTGTGCAGGATCAGAGCGTCTTACGTGATTGAGATGTGGGAGAAGATCTTGGCGTTAACACCAAGTTTATTTCAATCTTTAGATTTCCTATTATTTTGCCCAAGAAAATTTCTAAGGATAATTGGATTTAATTTTCTTTACCTTTATGGAATTTTTTTTAACTAAAAAAGCCTTAAAATAATAAAGAAAATTGGAATTTTGAACTATTTTTAACTAAAAAACCTTAAAATTAATAAAGAAAATTGGAATTTTTTTCTTTTTTGATTTTACGATCCTTTCTTCTGATTTTACAAACAACAAGGTGCGATAGTGATGCAACTTTTCTCCAAAGGGTTGGAATAAATTCAATTCTCCCTTTAATTGACAATAAATACTAATTAACCAATTGGCATGTTAATAAGGTAGCCCATGTCTTCTATGTCGGAACACAGGTATCTTCCTCCCGCGCCCAACTAGATTAAGCATGGCCTAATTTTGCCAACAACCAAAATCAAGCTTTGTGGAAGTATGAGTGGGATAAGCACGGGAAATGTTCGTAATCGCACTAATATACTGTCGATATTGCCTCGGACAAATTATTTTAGAAACTCAGTGGCGTTGAATAATCGCACTAATAATATACTGTCGATACTTGAGAGATAAGGTATACTTGAGGCTTGTGTTGGATTTAGACATGCATAAAAAGATTTGATAAGTATATTATTCCAATACCCCCTCCGTCTTTATATATATATATATATATATATATATATATATATATATATATATATATATATACAGAAATGATCAAGTAAGGGATCCCTTACTTTCTTAAAATAAGGGACTTTTTTTTTTTGCTTTTTTTTTGCTTTTTTTTTTAAAAAACAACTAAAAAAAAAGTTTAATATTTTATGGAATTGAAATTTTTCCATAATACAATGTTTTGGGCGTGTTTTAAATACCTATACCAAAAAGTGGTGGTACAGTCTGCCCAGACTGTACATACATGTTTTGTTATGCGTACTCAAATCACACTCAAAACACTATATTATGAAAAAATTTCAATTCCATAAAATATTAAACTTTTTTTTTTAGTTGTTTTAAAAAAAAAGCAAAAAAAAAACAAAAAAAAAAGTCCCTTATTTTAATAAAGTAAGGGATCCCTTACCTGATCCTGACCCTATATATATATATGTGTGTGTGTGTGTGTGTGTGTGTGTAATGTTCAGAAGAAAAAAAATCAAATAATAAATAACATTTAAATTTATATTTTAAATATATTATTTGGAATTTGTATTTTTATTGGGACAAAGTAGTCATTTAATATGCGTGCTAATAAATATTAATAAGTATTAAGTAATGAATAAATTAATTTGGTAAAATTGTGCCTTTAAAACTAATGAGTTTAAGTTATATTTAGATAAAATTAAATCTCATTACAATTAAGAAAATTAATAAGATAATAAATAAAACCTAAGTACATGCCACTACATCTCATACGAACTGAGAGAAAGGAATTGAGCAGCGCTAGAAGAACATAAAACGAAAAGGTGGAAGTTCTTTCAATTAAGGTAATATTATTTTTGTATGCTAAATAACCATATATATGAGAATTACATGCTGTGGGGCCAGTTTAAAAGATTGATAGTTAATGTTATTGATCATATCTCCTGGTGAAAAATCATTATATATGTTATTAATTTGTTTAAACTATGAATTTAAAATGATTAGATGTTATTGATCATATCTTCGGGTGAAATTTTATTTTGATTAGTTTTGTAAATTGTAATTAGAGAGTTGCTCCAGGATTTAAGTTTTACGCATATTTATTTAGAACAGAAGTATGGTAATTATACATATATGATCAGTACATATAATATATATTATGAAAATCTTTAGAATATAATAATAATAATAATAAAATAAAAAATATGAGTTTATTAATAGGTTAAAGATGAAAGAATATTTTTACAAGTGTACTTATATTTATTATTATTTTGTTTAATTAGTTCGAACATGGTGAGTTTAATAACAAGTTTAATTTAGAATATACTTTGGATATTACATTGTTTAATTTAGGTACGGATTCTGTACTCTTTCAGCGAAACTCTTTTAATTTTAATTTGTTCGTTTACTACTCGTTTGGAAATTTAGTATTCTCTCATGATTATTCTTGCAAAATTTATTATGATAGTTTATTTTGGCGTCGATATTTGGAACTAGGACTGGGCAAAATGTTCGATTTTTCGATTTTTCGGATCGGACCAAACCTGCCGATTCGATACAAAAAGAATCGGTCCGGTTTCGGTACAAAAAATCGAGTTATACCGATTTTTCGGTACAGGTTTCGGTACGACCTTTTTTATGGTTCGGTATTACCGAACCTGGCCGGTATATACCGGTTTTCTAATTTTTTTTATTAATAAATAAGTAATAATAATAAAATAATGATTATAATAATAATAATAATAATAATAATAATAATAATAATAATAATAATAATAATAATAATAATAATAATAAAATAATAATATTAATAAAAATAATAAAATAATAATAATATTAATAAAAATAATAATTATTTTCGGTAAAAATTAGAAACCGGTTCGGTATACCGGTTCAACCGGTATCGGTATCAAAATTTGGCCGATTTCGTTATCGGTTCGGTTCAGTACCGGTTCGGTTTAGGCCGGTAAAAACCGGTTGCCCACCCCTATTTGGAACTCCTATTTGTACTCCTTAGACTAGTGTATCATGTTTATAAATTATTTTGATATTTGTAGAAATATACATGTAATATATTTTGGAGACTTGTGTTAATGATTTGTTTCGATTTAACATGTACATATTAGAATCATATTGTGTCGCATGTGTTGTGACATGATATTTTTGTTAGAATATAATGTAGCGTATAACTGAGCTATAATCACTTGTGGGGGTACTACAGACAGTGGCAAAGCCAGAATTTTTTGTCAGTGGGGTCGAAATTATTGCCGAGTTACAAATAATTTGGCGGGGGTTCGGGGGCAGCGCCCTTGAGCCAATTTTTTTTAATACTTTATACTTTCGAGTATATATATATATATATATATATATATACTATATTACAATAAAAATCTAATGAGTAATAATATATGGTATATATACACTATATTGACTCATAATAGATTTTTTTAATCACAACTGTTCATAAGTAAGTAATTCATTATTTATTTTTAAAAATAATATAAATTAGATTATTATTTAGTTTAAAATATTATAGAGAGATATGTAAGACCCCAATTTTTTTTAATAAAGATGAATTTTTTATAAATATCATTTTTAAATATTATGAAATAAATTTGATATAATGTTATAGTTGTGGGTAATATTTATAAATTTTGTAAAGTACGCAAGTTGTTGTATAATATTCGATTGGTCGGAGAATATTCGTTTGAACAGGGAATATTCGTACGACGGCACAATCATTGGTGGACCCTACAAAAGAATTATTGTCGGATTGAGAAAACGACAAAAATATTTTATGAAAATAACGGCGGAAGTTTTACCGTTAATGCTGTTGAACTACTCGGTAGTAAAAGTACAGTAATACGCGTGGTTGCATAGTAGCACACGGTATTGATTATTGATGCTTATGTGATAAGTCATTCAGTTTTATTTTATTAGTATTATTAGGGTAATAAAACAGAAACACTTTTTATATAAAACAGAATACTTTTATAAAGTTATCTGTTTTATTAGACTATAAATAGAATATATTATATTCTATTATGCATAGTATTTTGCATAGTAAAATCTTTTTATATAAAACATAATACTTTTATAAAGTTATTTATTTTATTAGATTATAAATAGAATATATTATATTTTATTTAAAAGATTTTGCTTTAAATATGGATCGTCCGATTAAAAGTAAATCAATCTGGACCGTTCATGAATTAGTTACTATGCAATCCATTCTTCTATAAATAGAAGCTCATTCTTTCATTATTTCTTACGAATTCAGTGAAACTCTAGAGAGAAAAACTATAGAGAGAAAGAAGAAAAGTATTCTGCTACTTCACTACTCCTATATTCAGTACTCTTCTTCTTAAAGTAAGGGGTATTATTTCTTTTGTATTTCTGAAGAGAACTTTTGTTATTCCATTATTTATTTTTCTGTTGGAATAACCTGTATACGCGGGCTACCCTATACTTGGTAAAATTCTTCTGTTATTCCATTCTTTATTATTCTGTTGGAATATCCTGTCTGTGCGTTTTACGCCGGACCTGGTTCCATCTTTATTATTTTGTTAGAATATCATGTCTGTGCGTTTTATGCCAGACCTGGTTCCGTCTTTATTATTCTGTTGGAATATCCTGTCTGTGCGTTTTACGCCGGACCTGATTCCATTATTTATTATTCTGTTGGAATAACCTGCATGTGCGGTCTATCGCATGCCTGATGATTTCTTTTGTTATTTCATTCTTTATTATACTCAGTTGGTTAAAGTTTTGGATTCTATACTCCATAAAATTAGTGGAATATCCTTGATATTTGTGCTTCATCCAGTATCTTTTCATGAAAATATTCTTCTAGGCATTCTTGAATTTTACTCTACGAAGAAGTATCATGTTGACAATTTGGACATTATTCGTTCATGGATAAATTAATTCTTAAACTTGTTTTATTGAATTCTTATATCATTGTCATCATCCTCATGTTTATATTTTGTTGAAAGTCATCTGTGGCCTGTAGTGCATAGATGGACTTGGTATGATTATGACCAGGGATTAGTCGGTGTAATCATGACCGTAATGTTACAAATGATGTGGTAAAAGTCCTCATTGGCCCGTAGTGCATTGATGGACAGTTGTTGGCATGATCATGACCATTGATGAATACACGAATATCCTTGGCCCATAGTGTATGGATAATTTGTGGTTGTGATACTAATGAATATCTTTGGGCGTAGTGCAGGGATGATGTGGATTATTTATTAAGCTGAGTCTCAGCGATAAAAGTGATGAAAAACCTTTTAAATCATAAAAGATAGTAGATTTTACTCTCTACTTGACTCTTTTAATGGATTGCTTGTTCCGCTGCAGTTAAACTTGATGTTTGTTATATTTTATCAGTTTAACACTGTTGAAGGCTAACGATAATTTATTCTGCATTATCTCAGTCATAATATTTCTTATTGGGCTAGTTGAGCTCACCCTTTTACTTTCATTGTTCTCTTCAGGAAATGAGAACGTAGCGGGGACTAGTCGGGGAACGGAGTGACGGTTCAGATGATAGCATTAGTAGTCCTCACTATTCTATGAAATAGTGTGAAAATAAATGTATTGAGGACTTATTTTGAGTTTGAATCCAGTTTAGAAGAAAGTGTCGTACTTAAACTCACAGCTTATGTTTTGTCGTATTTTACACGACAGTTGTATAATTAAGTTTTATTTGTATTTTGTACCATGTATTTGACGACTCAGAATAGGTGATGTATATCTATTTTGGGGGCGCCACAGTTGGTATCAGAGCTTAGGGATATGATCCCTGGCTAAGATGTGAGATTAGAACTAGGAGGGAAAAGACGGGGAATTCCTTCGCTAGTATGACCTACCTAAGTTTATTTGGTATTTAATTGGTCGGTCAGAGTATAGGGATATTATGTTACATGTCAATTAACCTTTGTTTTGTGGAAGTATCTGAAAATGACATCCGAGAATGTTGAGAATAGCAATGGAGCACAGGAGACCGTTGAGGTTCCACATATTAATAATCAGGATAATGTGCATCAGAAAGGCGACAATCCCCATGCAAACAACAACACTGACCAAATGATGAATGATGGAATGTTCAGAGGCTTTATGCAATTCATGCAACATCAAGCGAGAGAGGCTCCTGCCCAAAATGTAGGTGGAAACACTGAAAATTCTCGGACGGCCACCGCTAAGCAGTTCAAGGAGCTAGGACCACCGGAGTTTATTGGAGAGCCAAAACCACTTAAGGCGAAAACGTGGATCAAGCAGATCACCAAGATATTTGATGTCTTGGGATGCGCCGAGGAGCAAAAGGTTCCCTTTGCCACCTTTATGTTGCGAGGAGAGGCAGATTACTGGTGGGAATCGGTAAAACGTACTCAACCTGCCGCATTGAAGATGTCTTGGGAAAAGTTTCAAGAACTGTTCAATGACAAGTACTTTCCCGAAAGTATTCATCACATGAAGGAGGTAGAGTTCATCAAGTTGGAGCAGAATAATATGACCTTGTCGCAGTACGAAGCTAAGTTTGCCGAGTTGTCCCAGTTTACGTCCCATTTGGTTGATAATGAGGAAAGAATGACGCGGATATTTTTAAGAGGTTTGAAACCGGAGATACGTTAATATCTTATTTCTCATAAACTGTGTTTGTATTCAGATGTTGTAAATAGGGCTCAGTTATTGGAGCGCGATAACGAGTCAACGCAACCAAGAGAAAGCAGCCGCAGAATGAAAATACCAGTGATAATAGTCATCGAAGCGGTGACAACAAACTTGGAGGAAATCAACATTCCATAAATGGTAACCACCTTGGTGGTAATCATGGCCAAGGAAATAAAAGTGGAGATTTCAAGAAGAGGAGATTCAACAATGATGGAAAGACGTCAGCACCAACACCCGTTGATAAGGAAGGAGAACGACCACCTATCATATGCTTCAAATGCGGAGGGGAGGGACATATCAGTCCAAACTGCGCGATGCCATCCAAAGCGTGTTATAATTGTGGAAGAGAATGTCACTTAGCCCGATTTTGTAGTGCACCGAAGATAAGTCCAGTTGGAACGGTGACACAAAATACCGTCCCAGACAAGTCAAAACCAGTGGTTCAAGGGAGAGCGTTTGTTGTGACCTCCTAAAAAGCAAGAAAATCGAACGAGGTCATCACGGGTAAGCTTATCATAAACTCTAGCGAAGTCTATACCTTATTTCATACCGGTTCTACCCATTCTTTTATTTCTCCTAATTGCGCTCAACGATTAAATTTGACTCCGGAGAAATTAGACTTTGACTTATCTGTGAAAACTCCGTTGGGAGAAACCTTTATTACATTCACTGTTTATAAGTCTTGTTTGGTTCAAATCGGTACCCTCACATTACCTGTTGATCTTATTTCATTGAAAATACTTGCATTTGATGTGATTCTAGGGATTGATTGGTTAACTACTCATCATGCTAAAATTGATTGTTTTCATAAGGTTGTTAGCTTTCATATTCCTAATCAGCCTATTAAGCGAATTCAAGCGACCAAACCATTAAAATCAATCACGGTCATCTCAAGCCATAAAGCTATTCGTTTATTGAAAAACGGATGTCAAGCTTTCTTAGCTCAAGTCACAGATCTAAACAAAAATATGTCAGTTTTGAATGATATTTCTATTGTTAATGAATTTCCTGACGTATTCCTTGAAGAACTTCCTGGCCTACCCTAGAGCGTGAAATTGAATTTTGTATTGACCTTGAACCCGGTACAAAACCCATTTCCAAAGTCCCATATCGGATGGCTCCTATTGAACTTCAGGAGTTAAAGACCCAATTGCAGGAATTGTTAGATATCAGTTTCATTCGACCTAGTACTTCTCCTTGGGGTGCTCCTGTTCTATTCGTGAAGAAGAAAGATGGAAGTATGCGACTTTGTATTGATTATCGGGAGTTGAATTATGTCACCATCAAAAATAAGTACTCGTTGCCTCGCATTGATGACCTGTTTGACCAGTTGCAAGGAGCACAATTCTTTTCAAAGATCGATCTTCGTTCTGGATATCATCAGCTGAAGGTTAGAACTGAGGATATTTCAAAGACTGCCTTCAGAACTCGGTACGGGCATTATGAATTCTTAGTCATGTCTTTTGGATTGACTAATGCTCCTGTTGCCTTCATGGATATGATGAACCAAGTATTCAAAGAATATTTGGATTACTTTGTGGTCTTCTTTATTGATGACATCCTTATTTATTCCAAAAGCCGTAAAGATCATGAGTAACACTTGAGGCCAATACTCCAAAAGCTTCGGGAAAACAAGTTTTATGCCAAGTTGAAGAAATGCGAGTTCTGGCTTAAAGAAGTGGCATTCCTTGGGCACGTAGTATCAAGTCATAGAATATCTGTTGACCCAACAAAGATTGGAGCTATTCAAAGCTGGGAGCAACCCAAATTAGTGACCGAAGTACGTAGCTTTCTCGGCTTAGCTGGTTATTATCGGAGATTCATGGAATGATTTTCTCGAATCGCTACTCCACTGACTCAGCGGACTCAGAATGATACAAAATTCAGTTGGAGCGAGGAATGTGAGAATAGTTTTCAAGAACTCAAGAGAAGACTCATTTCAGCACCTGTTATGACCATACCATCTGGCTCGGAAGGATTTGTCATCTACAGTGATGCTTCGGGCAAAGGGTTAGGATGTGTTCTAATGCAACATGAGAAAGTCATAGCCTATACCTCTCGACAACTCAAAGAATATGAGAGGAATTATCCTACTCATGATCTAGAGTTGGCAGCAGTCGTTTTTGCACTAAAGATTTGGAGGCATTACTTGTATGGGGAGAAAGTGGAGATCTTTATGGATTATAAAAGCCTCAAATATTTCTTCACCCAAAAGGAACTTAACATGCGGCAACGACGTTGGCTTGAACTGTTAAATGATTATGATCATACCCTCCAATACCATCCTGAAAAAACGAACGTGGTAGCTGACACATTGAGTAGAAGATCATATGCGGGTACGAGTGCGATATTGTCAACACAAAGGCCCATTTTGTGTGACTTACAAAAGATGGAGATAGAGTTAAAGACTCCGGGGGCCCATGTGATGATGGCGAATATACGAGTAGGACCGACTTTAATTGATAAAGTTAAAGCTGCTCAAGCTACAGACCTTGAGCTGATGCGTATGAGGAGGAAAGTACAAGAAGGTGCTATGCCGGAAGCAAAAATCGATGAGGAAGGAATACTTCGAGTCAACTCCAGACTTTGTGTTCCTAACGACCTTGATTTAAAGTATAACATCAAGATGGAGGCGCACAACACACCGTTTGTAATCCATCCTGGGAGTACCAAAATGTATCATGACCTTCGACATACATTTTGGTGGGGCAATATGAAGAGAGAGATAGCACTGTTTATCTCAAGGTGTCTAACGTGTCAACTAGTCAAGGTGGAGCATTAAGTACCAAAAGGTCCATTGCAAGAACTTAAAATTCCAGAATGGAAGTGGGAGCACATTACCATGGATTTCGTTACCAGTCTTCCTAAGGTTTTTCAAGGCATAGATACGATTTGGGTCATTGTTGTAAGACCCCAACTTTTATAAATAAAGATGAATTTTCTATAAATATTATTTTTGAATATTATGGAGTTAATTTGATATAATGTTATAGCTGTGGGTAATATTTATAAATTTTGCAAAGTACGCAAGTTGTTATATAATATTCGATTGGTCGGGAAATATTCATTTTAACAGGGAATATTCGTACAACGGCACAATCATTGGTGGACCCCACAACAGAATTATTGTCGGATTGAGAAAACGACAAAAATATTTTATTAAAAATAACGGCAGAATTTTTACCATTGATACTGTTGAACTACTCAGTAGTAAAAGTACAGTAATACATGTGGTTGCATAGTAGCACACGGTATTGATTATTAATGCTTATGTGAGAAGTCACTCAGTTTGATTTAATTATTGCAATTTAATAATATGAATTATTTAGCGATAATGACGTTTTTTTTATTCGTATTATTAACGTAATAAAACAAAAACATCTTTTTATATAAAACAGAATACTTTATTAAATTTATTCTATAAATAGAATATATTATATTTTATTTAAAAGATTTTTCTTTAAATATGGACCGTCAGATTAAAGTAATCAATCTGTACCGTTCATGAATTAGTTACTATGCATTCTATTTTTCTATAAATAGCAGCTCATTCCTTCATTATTTCTTACAAATTCACTGAACTCTAGAGAGAGAAAATATAGAGAGAGAGAAGAAAAGTATTCTGCTACTTAACTACTTTCAGTTCTTCTTTAATACGGTAAGGGGTGTTATTCTTTCTTATTTATGAAGAGAACTGTTGTTATTCTATTTCTTATTATTCTGTTGGAATAAGCTGTATACGCGGTCTACCCTATACTTGGTGACATTCTTCTATTATTCTGTTGGAACATCCTGTCTGTGTGTTTTACACCAGACCTGGTTCCGTCTTTATTATTATTCTGTTGGAATATCTTGTCTGTGTGTTTTACACCAGACCTGGTTCCGTCTTTATTATTATTCTGTTGGAACATCCTGTCTGTGTGTTTTACACCGGACCTGGTTCCGTCTTTATTATTATTCTGTTGGAATATCCTGTCTGTGTATTTTACGCCGGACCTGGTTTCATTATTTATTATTCTGTTGGAATAACCTGTCTGTGCGGTCTATCGCATGCATGGTGATTTCTTTTGTTATTCCATTCTTTATTATACTCAGTTGGTTACGTTTTGACTTCTATACTCCATGAAATTTGTGGAATATCCTTGATAATTGCGTTTCATCCAGTATTTTTTCATGAAAATATTCTTCTAAGCATTCTTAAATTTTACTCCACAAAGCAGTATCATGTTGACAATTTGGACGTTGTTAATTCTTGGATAAATTAATTCTTGAACTTGTTTTATTGAATTCTTATATCATTGTCATCATCCTCATGTTTATAAAATGTTGAAAGTCATTTGTGGCCTGTAGTGCATAGATGGACTTGGTATGATTATGACCAGGGATTATTCGGTATAATCATGACCGTAATGTTACAAATGATGTGGTAAAAGTCCTCATTGGCCCGTAGTGCATTGGTGGACAGTTGTTGGCATAATCATGACCATTAATGAATACACGAATATCCTTGGTCGTAGTGCAGGGGTGATTCGATGATGTGGATTATTTTATTAAGCTGAGTCCCAGCGAAAACAATGTTGAAAAACCTTTTAAATCATAGAAGATAGTAGATTTTATTTTCTACTTGACTCTTTTAATGGATTGCTTGTTCCGCTACAGTTAAACTTGATGTTCGTTATATTTTATCAGTTTAACACTGTTGAAGGCTAATGATAATTTATTCTGCATTATCTTAGTCATAATATTTCTAACTGGGCTAGTTGAGCTCACCCTTTCTTTCACTGTTCTCTTCAGGAAATGAGAATATAGCTGGGACGAGTCGGGGAACGGAGTGATGGACCAGATGATAGTATTAGTAGTCCTCACTATTTTATGTAATAATGTGATAATAATTGTAATGAGGACTCCTTTTGAGTATGAATACTCTCTAGAAGACAATATTTGTATTCAAACTCACAGTTTATGTTTTGTCGTATTGTACACGACAGTTATATTAGTAAGTTGTATTTGTATTCTGTACCATGTATCTGACGACCCAAGATGGGTGATGCATACCTAATTTTGGGGGCATCACAGTTGGTATCAAAGCTTAGTGATATGATCCCTGGCTAAGATGTGAGAATAGAACTAGGAGGGGAGAGACGGGGAATTCCTTCGCTAGTATGACCTACCTAAGTTTATTTGCATGGTATTTAATTGGTCGGTCATAATATAAGGATAATATATGACATATCAATTAACTTTTATTTTGTGGTAGTATCTGAAAATGGCATCTGAGAATGTTGAGAATAACAATGGAGCACAGGCGACTGTTGATTCACCACATATCAATAATCAGGATAATGTGCATCAGGAAGGTGACAATCCTCATGCAAACAACAACACTGACTAGATGATGAATGATGGAATATTCAGAAGCTTTATACAGTTCATGCAACAGCAGGCGAGAGTGGTTCCTGTCCAAAATATAGGTGGAAACACTGAAAACTCTCGGACGGTCGCCGCTAAACAGTTCAAGGAGCTGGGACCACCGGAGTTTAAGGGAGAGCCAAAACCACTTATAGCGGAAACATGGATAAAGCAGATCACCAAGATATTTGATGTCTTGGGATGCTCCGAGGAGCAAAAGGTTCCCTTTGTCGCCTTTATGTTACGAGGAGAGGCAGATTACTGGTGGGAATCGATTAAGCGTACTCAACCTGCCGCACTGAAGATGTCTTGGGAGAAGTTCCAAGAGCTGTTCAATGACAAATACTTTCCCGAAAGTGTTCGTCACATGAAGGAGGTGGAGTTCATCAAATTGGAGCAGAATAATATGACCGTGTCGCAGTATGAGGCTAAATTTGCTGAGTTGTCCCGGTTTGCGTCCCACTTGGTGGATAATGAAGAGCGAATGACGCGAATGTTTTTGCGAGGTTTGAAACCTGAGATACGTCAACATCTTATTTCTCATAAACTGTGTTTGTATTCAGATGTTGTGAATAGGGCTCAGTTAGTGGAGCGCAATAACGAGTCAACGCAACCAAAATAGAACAGTCGGCAAAATAATAATACCAGTGAGAGCAGTCATCGAAGCGGTGACAACAAGCGTGGAGGAAATCAACAGGCCAGAAAGGGTAACCACTTCGGTGGTAACCAGGGCGAAAACAATAAGAATGGTCATTTCAAGAAGAGGAGATTTAACAATGATGGAAAGACGTCAGCACCAGCACCCGTTGTTAAGGAAGGAGAACGACCACCTATCATATGTTTCAAATGCGGAAGGGAGGGGCACATCAGTCCAAACTGCGCGATGCCGTCTAAAGCATGTTATAATTGTGGAAGAAAAGGTCATTTAGCTCGATTTTGTCATTTATCAAAAACAAGTTCAGCCAAGATGGAGACACCAAAGGTCGTCCCAGAAAAGTCAAAATCGGTAGTGCAAGGGAGAGCGTTTGTTGTGACCTCCCAGAAAGTAAGAAACCCGAATGAGGTCATCATGGGTAAGCTTATCATAAACTCTAATGAAGTCTATACTTTATTTGATACCGGTTCTACCCATTCTTTTATTTCTCCTACTTGCGCTCATCGATTAAATTTGACTCCTGAGAAATTAGACTTTGATTTATCTGTTGAAACTCCATTGGGAGAAACCTTCATTACATCCACGGTTTATAAGTCTTGTTTGGTTCAAGTTGGTACCCACACATTACCTGTCGATCTTATTTCATTAAAAATACTTGCATTTGACGTGATTCTAGGGATTGACTGGTTAAATACTCATCATGCAAAAATTGATTGTTTTCGTAAGGTTGTTAGCTTTCATATTACTAATCGATCTATTATACGAATTCAAGTAACCAAACCATTAAAATCAATCGTTGTCATCTCAAGCCATAAAGCTATTCGTTTATTGAAAAACGGATGTCAAGCTTTTTTAGCTCATGTTACGGATTTAAACAAAAATACGTCAGTTTTGAATGATATTTCTATTGTTAATAAATTCCCTGACGTATTTCCCGAAGAACTTCCTGGCCTACACCCAGAGCGTGAAATTGAATTTTGTATCGACCTTGATCCCGGTACAAAACCCATTTCCAAAGCCCCATATCGAATGGCTCCTATTGAACTTCAGGAGTTAAAGATCCAACTGAAGGAATTGTTAGACATTGGCTTTATTCGTCCTAGTACTTCTCCTTGGGGTGCTCCTGTGCTATTCGTGAAGAAGAAAGATGGAAGTATGTGACTTTGTGTTGATTATCGGGAGTTGAATCATGTCACCATCAAAAACAGGTACACATTGCCACGTATTGATGACCTGTTTGACCAGTTGCAAGGAGCACAATTCTTTTCAAAGATCGATCTTCGTTCTGGATATCATCAGCTGAAGGTTAGAACTGAGGATATTCCAAAAACGGCTTTCAGAACTCGGTACGGGCATTATGAATTCCTAGTCATGTCCTTTGGATTGACTAATGCTCCTGCTGCCTTCATCGATATGATGAACCGGGTATTCAAGGAATATTTGGATCACTTTGTGGTCGTCTTTATTGATGACATCCTTATTTATTCCAAAAGCCGTGAAGATCATGAGCAACACTTGAGGCTGGTACTCCAAAAGCTTCGTGAATACAAGCTTTATGCCAAGTTGAAGAAATGCGAGTTCTGGCTGGAGGAGGTAGCATTCCTTGGGCACGTAGTATCAAGTCGTGGAATATCGGTTGACCCGGCAAAGATTAAAGCTATTCAAAGCTGGGAGCAACCTAAATCAGTGACCGAAGTACGTAACTTTCTTGGTTTAGCTGGTTATTATCGGAGATTCGTGGAAGGATTTTCTCGAATCGCTACTCCATTAACTCAGCTGACTCGGAAAGATACAAAGTTCAGTTGGAGCGAAGAATGTGAGAAGAGTTTTCAAGAACTCAAGAGGAGACTCATTTCAGCACCTGTTTTAACAATACCATCTGGGTCGGAGGGATTTGTCATCTACAGTGATGTTTCGAGCAAAGGGTTGGGATGCGTTCTCATACAACATGGAAAAATCATAGCCTATGCATCAAGACAACTCAAGGAATATAAGAGGAATTATCCTACTCATGATCTAGAGTTGGCAGCTGTTGTCTTTGCACTTAAAATTTGGAGGCATTACTTGTATGGGGAGAAGGTGGAGATCTTTACGGATCATAAAAGCCTCAAATATTTCTTCACTCAAAAGGAACTCAAAATGCGACAACGACGTTGGCTTGAACTGTTGAAAGATTATGATCATACCATTCAATACCATCCTGAAAAAGCGAACGTGGTAGCTGACGCATTGAGTAGAAGATCATATGCAAGTACGAGTGCGATATTGTCAACACAAAGGCCCATTTTGTGTGACTTGCAAAGGATGGAGATAGAGTTAAAGACTCCAGGGACCCATGTGATGATAGCGAATATACAAGTAGAACCAACTTTAATCGATAAAGTTAAAGCTGCTCAAGCCACAGACCTTGAGCTGATGCGTATGAGGAAGAAAGTGTAAGAAGGTGCTATGCCAGAAGTAAGAATCGATGAAGAAGGAATACTTCGAGTCAACTCCAGACTTTGTGTTCCTAACAACCCTGATTTAAAGTATGAAATCATGATGGAGGCGCACAACACACCGTTTGCAATCCATCCTGGAAGTACCAAAATGTATCATGATCTTCGTCATACATTTTGGTGGAGCAATATGAAGAGAGAGATAGCGCTGTTTATCTCAAGGTGTCTAACATGTCAACGAGTCAAAGCAAAGCATCAAGTACCAAAAGGTCCATTGCAACCACCTGAAATTCCAAAATAGAAATTGGAACACATTACCAAGGATTTCGTTACCGGTCTTCCTAAGGTTTCTCACGGTATAGATGCGATTTGGGTCATTGTTGATAGATTGACCAGGTTTGTTCATTTCTTACCGATACGAGAAACTTATACACTTGAACGTCTTGCTCGTATGTACATAAACGAGATTGTAAGACTGCATGGTATGCCAATATCCATAGTTTCTGATCGAGACCCAAGATTCACTTCACGATTTTGGGTTAGTTTACAAAAAGCTATGGGCACAGATTTACGATTTAGTTCGGCATATCATCCTCAGACGGACGGACAATCAGAGAGGACTATTCAAACTCTTGAAGATCTATTAAGACTCTGTGTCCAAGATTTCAAGGGAAGTTGGGACAAATTCTTACCATTGGTGGAGTTTTCCTACAACAACAGTTATCAAGCAAGTATTGGCATGGCTCCATTCGAAGCGTTGTATGGAAGAAAATGTCGTTCTCCAGTATGCTGGGATGAGGTGGGTGAAGCAACGTTGTTGGGACCGAAGTTGGTACGTATGACTACAGAAAAGATTCAAACGATCCGACAACGTATAAAAACCTCACAAAATCGACAAAAGAGTTATGCTGATCTTCATCGAAAGGACGTGGAATTTGATATAGGAGATCATGTGTTCTTACGTGTTGCTCCATGAAAAGGAGTTACGAGATTTGGAAAGAGAGGAAAGCTCAATCCTCGATTCATCGGTCCATTTTTAATCCTCGATCGAGTAGAGACTGTGACTTATAGACTCACTTTACCGCCAAGTATGTCTCGTGTTCATAACGTTTTTCACATATTCATGTTACGTAAATATGTGGAAGACCCGAACCATATTATTGAGTTAGAACTGGACGAAATAGCGGAGGATTTGACGTATGAAGAAGTTCTTGTTCAAATCTTGGATAAGAAGGAACATATTCTACGCTCCAAGG
Organism: Panax notoginseng; assembly: GCA_016801055.1. NCBI lineage: Eukaryota > Viridiplantae > Streptophyta > Magnoliopsida > Apiales > Araliaceae > Panax > Panax notoginseng. Next base: position 188,291,017 of record CM029017.1, read on the forward strand.
TTATACCTCAAGTCAAAGTTTTGTGGAGAAATCACGATGTTGAGGAAATGACTTGGGAGTTAGAATCTGAAATGAAGTCAAGGTATCCTTACCTCTTCGACATACCAGGTACGTACCCTAATTTCGAGGGCGAAATTTCATAAGAAGGGGAGGTTGTAAGACGCCAACTTTAATAAATAAAGATGAATTTTTTATAAATATTATTTTTAAATATTATGAAGTTAATTTGATATAATGTTATAGTTGTGGGTAATATTTATAAATTTTGCAAAGTACGCAAGTTGTTATATAATATTCGATTGGTCGGGGAATATTCATTTTAACAGGAATATTCGTACAACGGCACAATCATTGGTGGACCCCACAACGAAATTATTGTCGGATTGAGAAAATGACAAAAATATTTTATTAAAAATAACGGCGAAATTTTTACCATTGATACTGTTGAACTACTTGGTAGTAAAAGTACAGTAATATGTGTGGTTGTATAGTAGCACACGGTATTGATTATTAATGCTTATGTGAGAAGTCACTCAGTTTGATTCAATTATTTTCAGTTAATAATATGAATTATTTAGCGATAATGACGTTTTGTTTTATTCGTATTATTAACGTAATAAAACAGAAACATCTTTTTATATAAAACAGAATACTTTATTAAAGTTATTCTATAAATAGAATATATTATATTTTATTTAAAAGATTTTTTTTTAAATATGGACCGTCAGATTAAAGTAATCAATCTGAACCGTTCATGGATTAGTTAATATGCATTCCATTTTTCTATAAATAGCAGCTCATTCCTTCATTATTTCTTACGAATTCACTGAACTCTAGAGAGAGAAACTATAGAGAGAAACTATAGAGAGAGAGAGAAAAGAAAAGTATTATGCTACTTAACTACTTTCAGTTCTTCTTTAATACGGTAAGGGGTGTTATTCTTTCTTATTCATGAAGAGAACTGTTGTTATTCTATTTCTTATTATTCTGTTAGAATAACCTGTATACGCGGTCTACCCTATACTTGGTGACATTCTTCTATTATTCTGTTGGAACATCCTGTCTGTGTGTTTTACACCGGACCTGGTTCCGTCTTTATTATTATTCTGTTGGAACATCCTGTCTGTGTGTTTTACACCAGACCTGGTTTCGTCTTTATTATTATTCTGTTGGAACATCCTGTCTATGTGTTTTACACCGGACCTGGTTCCGTCTTTATTATTATTCTGTTGGAATATCCTGTCTGTGCGTTTTACGCCGGACCTGGTTCCATTATTTATTATTCTGTTGGAATAACCTGTCTGTGCGGTCTATCGCATGCATGGTGATTTCTTTTGTTATTCCATTCTTTATTATACTCAGTTGGTTAAGTTTTGACTTCTATACTCCATGAAATTTGTGAATATCCTTGATAATTGCGTTTCATCCAGTATCTTTTCATGAAAATATTCTTCTAAGCATTCTTAAATTTTACTCCACAAAGCAGTATCATGTTGACAATTTGGACGTTGTTAATTCTTGGATAAATTAATTCTTGAACTTGTTTTATTGAATTCTTATATCATTGTCATCATCCTCATGTTTATAAAATGTTGAAAGTCATCTGTGGCCTGTAGTGCATAGATGGACTTGGTATGATTATGACCAGGAATTATTCGGTATAATCATGACCGTAATGTTACAAATGATGTGGTAAAAGTCCTCATTGGCCTGTAGTGCATTGGTGGACAGTTGTTGGCATGATCATGACTATTAATGAATACACGAATATCCTTGGCCGTAGTGCAGGGGTGATTCGATGATGTAGATTATTTTATTAAGCTGAGTCCCAGCGAAAACAGTGTTGGAAAACCTTTTAAATCATAGAAGATAGTAGATTTTATTTTCTACTTGACTCTTTTAATGGATTGCTTGTTCCGCTGCAGTTAAATTTGATGTTCGTTATATTTTTTCAGTTTAACACTGTTGAAGGCTAATGATAATTTATTCTGCATTATCTTAGTCATAATATTTCTAACTGGGCTAGTTGAGCTCACCCTTTCTTTCACTGTTCTCTTCAGGAAATGAGAATATAGCTGGGACGAGTCGGGGAACGGAGTGATGGACCAGATGATAGTATTAGTAGTCCTCACTATTTTATGTAATAATGTGATAATAATTGTAATGAGGACTCCTTTTGAGTATGAATACTCTCTAGAAGACAATATTTGTATTCAAACTCATAGTTTATGTTTTGTCGTATTGTACACGACAGTTGTATTAGTAAGTTGTATTTGTATTTTGTACCATGTATCTGACGACCCAAGATGGGTGATGTATACCTAATTTTGGGGGCGTCACAATTGTTGATAGATTGACCAAGTCGGCTCATTTCCTACCTATACGAGAAATTTATACACTTGAACGTCTTGCTCGTATGTACATAAACAAGATTGTAAGATTGCATGGTATGCCAGTATCCATAGATTCTGATCGAGACCCAAGATTCACTTCACGATTTTGGGTTAGTTTGCAGAAAGCTATGGGCACGGATTTACGGTTTAGTTTGGCATATCATCCTCAAACGGACGGGCAGTCGGAGAGGACTATTCAAACTCTTGAAGATCTATCAAGACTCTGTGTCCTTGATTTTAAGGGAAGTTGGGACAAGTTCTTACCATTGGTGGAGTTTTTCTACAACAACAGCTATCAAGCAAATATTGACATGGCTCCATTCGAAGCGTTGTATGGAAGAAAGTGTCGTTCTCTAGTATGCTGGGATGAGGTGGGTGCAGCAACGTTGTTGGGACCGGAGTTGGTACGTATGACTACGGAAAAGATTTAAACGATCCGACAACGTATAAAAACCTCACAAGATCGATAAAAGAGTTATGCTGATCTTCATCGAAAGGACGTGGAATTCGATATTGGAGATCATGTGTTGTTACATGTTTCTCTATGGAAAGGAGTTACGATATTTAGAAAGAGAGGAAAGCTTAATCCTCGATTCATTGGTCCATTTTTAATCCTCGATCGAGTAGGAACTGTGGCTTATAGACTCGCTTTACCGCCAAGTATGTCTCGTGTTCATAACGTTTTTCACATATCTATATTACGTAAATATGTGAATGACCCGCACCACATTATTGAGTTAGAACCGGACGAAATAGCGGAAGATTTAACGTATGAAGAGGTTCCTGTTAAAATCTTGGATAAGAAGGATCATGTGCTACGCTCCAAGGTTATACCTCAAGTTAAAGTTTTGTGGAGGAACCACGATGTTAAAAAAATGACCTGGGAGTTAGAATCTGAAATGAAATCAAGGTATCCTTACCTCTTCGACATATCATGTACGTACCCTAATTTCGAGGGTGAAATTTCATAAGAAGGGGAGATTGTAAGACCTCAATTTTTTTTAATAAAGATGAATTTTCTATAAATATCATTTTTAAATATTATGGAATGAATTTGATATAATGTTATAGTTGTGGTAATATTTATAAATTTTGTAAAGTACGCAAGTTGTTGTATAATATTCGATTGGTCGGGGAATATTCGTTTGAACAGGGAATATTCGTACGACGGCACAATCATTGGTGGACCCCACAACGGAATTATTGTCAGATTGAGAAAACGACAAAAATATTTTATGAAAATAACGGCGGAAGTTTTACCGTTAATACTGTTGAACTACTCGGTAGTAAAAGTACAGTAATACGTGTGGTTGCATAGTAGCACACAGTATTTATTATTGATGCTTATGCGATAAGTCACTCAGTTTTGTTTTATTAGTATTATTAAGATAATAAAACAAAAATGCTTTTTATATAAAACAGAATACTTTTATAAAGTTATCTGTTTTATTAGACTATAAATAGAATATATTATATTCTATTATGCATAGTGCTTTGCATAGTAAAATCTTTTTATATAAAGCAGAATACATTTATAAAGTTATTCGTTTTATTAGATTATAAATAGAATATATTTTATTTTATTTAAAAGATTTTGCTTTAAATATGGATCGTCCGATTAAAAGTAAATCTGTGACGGCCCCAAAATTAGGTATACATCACCCATCTTGAGTTGCCAGATACATGGTACAGAATTCAAATACAACTTAATAATACAACTGTCGTGTACAATATGACAGAACATAAACTGTGAGTTTGAATACAAATATTGTCTTCTAGAGAGTATCCCTACTCAAAAGGAGTCCTCATTACAATTATTATCACACTATTACATAGAATAGTGAGGACTACTAATGCTATCATCTAGGACCATCACTTTGTTCCCCGACTAGTCCCAGCTACGTTCTCATTTCCTGAAGAGAACAGTGAAAAAAAGAGTGAGCTCAACTAGCCCAGTAAGAAATATTATGACTAAGATAATGCAGAATAAATTATCATTAGTCTTCAACAATGTTAAACTGATAAAATACAATAGACATCAAGTTTAACTGCAGCGGATCAAGCAATCCATTAAAAGAGTAAAGTAGAGAATAAAATCTACTATCTTTTATGATTTAAAAGGTTTTTCATGACTTTTATCGCTGAGACTCAGCTAAAAAAATAATCCACATCATCGAATCCCCCTGCACTACGGCCAAGGATATTCTTTAGTATCACGACCACGAATTATCCATGCACTACGGGCCAAAGATAATCGTGTTTTCATCAACGATCCTGATCATGCTATAAAACAATTCATCTTTGCACTACGGCTAAAGAGAATCCATAGCCATAATCATACCAAAAACTGTCCATCAATGCACTACGGGTCAATGAGGACTTTTTCCACATCTTTTGTAACATTACGGTCATGATTACACCAAATAATTCCTTGTCATAATCATACTAAGTCCATCTATGCACTACAGGCCACAGATGACTTTCAACATAATATAAACATGAGGATGATGACAATGATATAAGAATTCAATAAAATAAGTTCAAAAATTAATTTATCCAGGGACCAACAACGTCCAAATTGTCAACATGATACTGCTTTGTAGAGTAAAATTCAAGAATGCTCAGAAGAATATTTCCATGAAAAGATACTGGATGAAGCGCAAATATCAAGGATATTCCACTAATTTCATGGAGTATAGAAGTCAAAGTTTTAACCAACTAAGTATAATAAAGAATGGAATAACAAAAGAAATCACCATGCATGCGGTACTTCGCATAGACAGGTTATTCCAACAGAATAATAATAACGGAACCAGGTTAGGTGAAATTCACACCGACAGAATGTTCCAACAGAATAATAAAGACGGAATCAGGTCTGGCGTAAAACGCACAGACAGGATATTCCGACAGAATAATAAATAATGGAACCAGGTCCGGCGTAAACGCACAGACAGGATATTCCGACAGAATAATAAATAATAGAATCAGGTCCGGTGTAAACGCACAGATAGGATATTCCGACAGAATAATAAATAACGGAATAATAGAAGAATTTCACCATGTATGCGGTACTTCGCACAAACATGTTTTTCCAACATAATAATAAAGAATTGAATAACAGAAGAATTTTACCAAATATAGGGTAGTCCGCGTATATAGGTTATTCCAACAGAATAATAAAGAATGGAATAACAGAAGTTCTCTTCATGAATACAAAAGAAATAATACCCCTTACGGGTACAACAAATAATATCCCTTACCTTTGAAAAAAGAGTATTCCGACTGGTAGGGCGAGGATATACTCAAAGAAAACTTGCACTACGCTCAAAACTTTCTTAAACTCTAAATAAATACGCTCAAGATTATAGAAGAAGAACTCTCTCTATAGTTTCTCTATCTAGAGTTTCAGTAAATTCGTAAGAAAATAATGAAGGAATGAGCTTCTATTTATAGGAAAATGAAATGCATAGTAACTAATCCATGAACGATCCAGATTGATTACTTTAATCTGACGGTCCATATTTAAAGAAAAATCTTTTAAATAAAATATAATATATTCTATTTATAGAATAACTTTAATAAAGTATTCTGTTTTATATAAAAAGATGTTTATGTTTTATTACGTTAATAATATGAATAAAACAAAACTTCATTATCGCTAAATAATTCATATTATTAATTGACAATAATTGAATCAAACTGAGTGACTTCTCACATAAGCATTAATAATCAATACCGTGTGCTACTATGCAACCACACGTATTACTGTACTTTTACTACCGAGTAGTTCAACAGTATCAACGGTAAAACTTTCGTCGTTATTTTTAATAAAATATTTTTGTCGTTTTCTCAATTCGACAATAATTCCGTTATGGGGTCCACCAATAATTGTGTCGTCGTACGAATATTCCCCGACAAAAATAATATTTCCCGACCAATCGAATATAATACAACAACTTGTTTGTAAAATTTATAAATACTATCCACAACTATAACATTATCTCAAATTCACACCATAATATTTAAAAAAATATTTCGAAAAATTTAATCTTTATTCATAAAATCTGGGGTTTCACAATCTCCCCTCCTTATGAAATTTCTCCCTCAAAATTTACGTACGTACCTGGTATGCCGAACAGATGAGGATACCTTGACATCACTTCAAATTCTAACTCTTGATGTATAACCTTTGAGCGTCGAATATGATCCTTATTATCCAAGATGTTAACACGTATCTTCTCAAACGTTAAATCTTCTGCAATCTCGTCTAGTTTTAATTCAATAATGTGGTTCAGGTCGTCCACATATTTACGTAACACCGATATGTTAAAAACGTTATGAACACGCGACATACTTGGCGGTAAAACGAGTCTATAAGCCACAGTTCCTACTTGATCGAGGATTTTAAATGGGCCAATTAAATCGAGGGTTGAGATTTCCTCTCTTTATCGATTCTTGCTTCTAGAATAACGCCCTCTTGAACCTTCTTCTTAGTATTCATCAGCTCCGGGTCCGTAGCTTGCACGGCTTTAACTTTATCGATTAAAGTCGATTCTAATCGTATATTCGTTATCTTCATGTGGGTCCCTAGAGTCTTTAACTCTATCTTCATCATTTGTAAGTTATACGAAATGGGTCTTTGTGTTAACAACATCTCACTCGCATACGATCTTCTATTCAACGCGTCAGCTACCACGTTCGCACTTCCACGATGATATTGAATGGTACGATCGTAATCTTCAACAGCTCGAGCCAACGTCTTTGGCGCATAATACGTTCATTTTATTTGAAAAAAAAATATTTGAGGGTTTAAGAAATGGGTTTTGTACTGGGGTCAATACAAAATTCGATTTCATGCTCTGGGATAGGCTAAGAAGTCTTCAAGAATACGTCAAGAAATTTATTAACAATAGAAATATCATTCAAAACTGTGACCCTCATCCAAGACTTGGATAACAAGCCATATTGATACATATCAACTTGCCATCATCATTCACAACGTCTCCTACGGAAAGTCTGGCTTCGGTGCATTCCATATAAGAAAGTCATCAGCGAAAGGCTCGGGGCTCTTTACTTATGGCTTGATATGACAATGATTGACTTTAGTGGTTTGGTTACTTGAATTCGCATAATAGGTTGGTTAGGAATATGAAAGCTAACAACCTTACGAAAAGCATGATGAGCAGTTAACCAATCGTTTCCAAAAATCACATCAATGCAAGTATTTTCAAAGAGATAAGATTGACAGGTAACATGAAAGTGTTGATTTGAACAAGATTTATAAATAGTGGAGGTAACGAAGGTTTCTCCCAACTGAGTTTAAACAGATATATCAAAGTCTAACTTCTTCGGAGTTAAGTTCAAACATTGAACACAACTAGGTGAAATAAAAGAGTGAGTAGAACCGGTATCTAACACGGTATAGACTTCGCAAGAGTTTATGACTAACATACCCGTGATAATTTTATTCAGGTTCCTCGTCACGAAAAAAAATGCTATCTCTTAAACTACCGGCTTTGGCTTGTCTGGGACATCTTTTGGCATTACTATCCCAGTTGGACTTGACTTCACCATACGACAAAATCGAGCTAGGTGACCTTCTCTTCCGTAATTAAAACACGCTTTGGATTGCTGCGTACAGTTTGGACGGATGTGTCCCTCCTGTCTGCATTTGAAACATACGACCGGTGGTCGTTCTTCTTCCTTTGAAACGGGTGCTGGTACCAACGTCTTCACGTCATTGTTGAACCTTCTCTTCTTGAAATGTCCATTCTTATTATTTTGGCCATGATTACCACCGAAGTGGTTACCATTTCTGGCATGTTGATTCTCTCCATGCTTATTGTCACCGCTTTGATGACTGTTATCACCGGTATTATTATTTTGTCGGCTGCTCTCTTTTGGTTGCGTTGACTCGTTATCGCGCTCTACTAATTGAGCCATATTTATAACATCTGAATACAAACACAGTTTATGAGAAATAAGATATTGACGTATCTCTGGCTTCAAACCTCTTAAAAACATCCGCGTCATTCTTTCTTCATTATCAACCAAGTGGGACGTAAATCGGGACAACTCGGCAAACTTGGCTTCATACTGCGACACAGCCATGTTATTTTTCTCCAACTTGATAAATTCCACCTCCTTCATGTGACGAATGCTTTCGGGAAAGTACTTGTCGTTGAACAGCTCCTGGAATTTCTCCCAAGACATCTTGAGTGCGCCAGGCTGGGTACGTTTTACAGATTCCCACCAGTGATCTGCCTCTTCACGCAACATAAAGGTGGCAAAGGGAATCTTTTGTTCCTCGAAGCATCCAAGACATCAAATATCTTGGTGATCTACTTTAACCACATATCCGCCTTAAGTGGTTTTGGCTTTCCCAAAAACTCTGGTGGTCCCAGCTCCTTGAATTGCTTAGCGGTGACCAACCGTGGGTTGCCTTTGTTTCCTCCTGCATTATGAACAGGAGCCGCCTTCGCCTAATGTTGCATGAATTCTAAAAAGCTCTTAAACGTACCGTCGTTCATCAATTAATCAGTGTTGTTGTTTACAGGAGGATTATCGTCATCCTATTACACATTGTCCTGATTATTGATCTGTAGAGACTCAATGGTCTCATGTGCATCATTGCTTATCTCAACATTTTCAAATGCCATTTTCAAATACTGTTACAAAATAAGGGTTAATTAACATATCACATATTATCTCTATACTCTGACCGACCAATTAAATAACAAGTAAACTTAGGCAGGTCATACTAGCGAAGGAATTTCCCGTCTCTCCCCTCCTAGTTCTATTCTCACATCCTAGCCAGGGATCATATCCCTAAGCTCTGATACCAACTGTGACACCCCCAAAATTAGGTATACATCACCCATCTTGAGTTGCCAGATACATGGTGCAGAATTCAAATACAACTGTCGTGTACAATATGACAGAACATAAACTGTGAGTTTGAATACAAATTATCTTCTAGAGAGTATCCATACTCAAAAGGAGTCCTCATTACAATTATTATTACACTATTACATAGAATAGTGAGGACTACTAATGCTATCATCTAGGACCATCACTCTGTTCCCCGACTAGTCCCAGCTACGTTCTCATTTTTTGAAGAGAACAGTGAAAGAAAGGGTGAGCTCAACTAGCCAAGTAAGAAATATTATGACTAAGATAATGCAGAATAAATTATCATTAGTCTTCAACAATGTTAAACTGATAAAATACAATAGACATCAAGTTTAACTGCAGCGGATCAAGCAATCCATTAAAAGAGTCAAGTAGAGAATAAAATCTACTATCTTTTATGATTTAAAAGGTTTTTCATGACTTTTATCGCTGAGACTCAGCTAAAAAAATAATCCACATCATCGAATCTCCTTGCACTACGGCCAAGGATATTCTTTAGTATCACGACCACGAATTATCCATGCACTACGGGCCAAAGATAATCGTGTTTTCATTAACGGTCCTGATCATGCTATAAAACAATTCATCTTTGCACTACGGCTAAAGAGAATCCATAGCCATAATCATACCAAAAACTGTCCATCAATGCACTACGGGTCAATGAGGACTTTTTCCACATCAGTTGTAACATTACGGTCATGATTACACCAAATAATCCCTGGTCATAATCATACCAAGTCCATCTACGCACTACAGGCCAAAGATGACTTTCAACATAATATAAACATGAGGATGATGACAATGATATAAGAATTCAATAAAACAAGTTCAAGAATTAATTTATCTAGGGACCAACAACGTCCAAATTGTCAACATGATACTGCTTTGTAGAGTAAAATTCAAGAATGCTCAGAAGAATATTTTCATGAAAAGATACTGGATGAAGCGCAAATATCAAGGATATTCCACTAATTTCATGGAGTATAGAAGTCAAAGTTTTAACCAACTGAGTATAATAAAGAATGGAATAACAAAAGAAATCACCATGCATGCGGTGCTTCGCACAGGCAGGTTATTCCAACAGAATAATAATAACGGAACCAGGTCAGGTGAAATTCACACCGACAGGATGTTCCAACAGAATAATAAAGACGGAACCAGGTCCGGCATAAAACGCACAAACAGGATATTCCGACAGAATAATAAATAATGGAACCAGGTTCGGCGTAAACGCACAGACAAGATATTCCGACAGAATAATAAATAATAGAATCAGGTCCGGCGTAAACGCACAGACAAGATATTTCGACAGAATAATAAAGAACGGAATAATAGAAGAATTTCACCATGTATGCGGTACTTCGCATAAACAGGTTATTCCGACATAATAATAAAGAATGGAATAACAGAAGAATTTCACCAAGTATAGGGTAGTCCGCGTATACAGGTTATTCTAACAAAATAATAAAGAATGGAATAACAGAAGTTCTCTTCATGAATACAAAAAAAATAATACCCCTTACGGGTACAACAAATAATATCCCTTACCTTTGAAAGAAGAGTATTCCGACTGGTAGGGCGAGGATATACTCGAAAAAAACTTGCACTACGCTCAAAGCTTTCTTAAACTCTAAATAAATACGCTCAAGATTATAGAAGAAAAACTCTCTCTATAGTTTCTCTCTCTAGAGTTTCAGTAAATTAGTATGAAAATAATGAAGGAATGAGCTTCTATTTATAGGAAAATGAAATACATAGTAACTAATCCATGAATGGTTCAGATTGATTTACTTTAATCCGACGATCCATATTTAAAGAAAATTTTTTTAAATAAAATATAATATATTCTATTTATAGAATAACTTTAATAAAGTATTCTGTTTTATATAAAAAGATGTTTATGTTTTATTACGTTAATAATACGAATAAAACAAAACTTCATTATCGCTAAATAATTAATATTATTAATTGACAATAATTGAATCAAACTGAGTGACTTCTCACATAAGCATTAATAATCAATACCGTGTGCTACTATACAACCACACGTATTACTGTACTTTTATTACCGAGTAGTTCAACAGTATCAACGGTAAAACTTTCGTCGTTATTTTTAATAAAATATTTTTGTCGTTTTCTCAATCCGACAATAATTTCGTTGTGGGGTCCACCAATAATTGTGCCGTCGTACGAATATTCCCCGATAAAAATAATATTCCCCGACCAATCGAATATAATACAACAACTTGCATACTTTACAAAATTTATAAATACTACCCACAACTATAACATTATCTCAAATTCACACCATAATATTTAAAAAAATATTTCGAAAAATTAAATCTTTATTCATAAAATCTGGAGTTTCACAAAATCAATCTGGACCATTCATGAATTAGTTACTATGCAGTCCATTCTTCTATAAATAGAAGCTCATTCCTTCATTATTTCTTACGAATTCACTGAAACTCTAGAGAGAGAAATTATAGAGAGAAAGAAAAAAAGTATTCTGTTACTTCACTACTTCTATATCCAGTACTCTTCTTCTTAAGGTAAGGGGTATTATTTCTTTTGTATTCATGAAGAGAACTTCTGTTATTCCATTATTTATTATTCTGTTGGAATAATCTGTATACGCAGGCTACCCTATACTTGGTGAAATTCTTCTGTTATTCCATTCTTTATTATTTTGTTAGAATATCCTGTCAGTGCGTTTTACGTCGGACCTGGTTCCATCTTTATTATTCTGCTGGAATATCCTGTCTGTGCGTTTTACGCCGGACCTGGTTCCGTCTTTATTATTCTGTTGGAATATCATGTCTGTGCGTTTTACGTAAGACCTGATTCTATTATTTATTATTCTGTTGGAATAACCTGTCTGTGCGGTCTATCGCATGCCTGGTAATTTCTTTTGTTATTCCATTCTTTATTATACTCAGTTGGTTAAAGTTTTGGCTTCTATACTCTATAAAATTAGTAGAATATCCTTGATATTTGTGCTTCATCCAGTATCTTTTCATGAAAATATTCTTCTGAGCATTCTTGAATTTTACTCTACAAAGAAGTATCATGTTGACAATTTGGACGTTATTCGTTCTTGGATAAATTAATTCTTAAACTTGTTTTATTGAATTTTTATATCATTGTCATCATCCTCATGTTTATATTTTGTTGAAAGTCATCTGTGACCTGTAGTGCATAGATGGACTTGGTATAATTATGACCAGGGATTATTCGGTGTAATCATGACCGTAATATTACAAATGATGTGGTAAAAGTCCTCATTGGCCCGTAATGCATTGATAGACAGTTGTTGACATGATCATGACCATTGATGAATACACGAATATCTTTGGCCCGTAGTGCATGGATAATTTATGGTTGTGATACTAATGAATATCCTTGGCCGTAGTGTAGGGATGATGTGGATTATTTATTAAGCTGAGTCCTAGCGATAAAAGTGATGAAAAACCTTTTAAATCATAAAAGATAGTAGATTTTATTCTCTACTTGACTCTTTTAATGGATTGCTTGTTCTGCTGCAGTTAAACTTGATGTTTGTTATATTTTATCAGTTTAACAATGTTGAAGGCTAACGATAATTTATTCTGCATTATCTTAGTCATAATATTTCTTACTGGGCTAGTTGAGCTCACCCTTTTGCTTCTATTGTTCTTTTCAGGAAATGAGAATGTAGCGGGGACTAGTCGGGGAACGGAGTGACGGTTCAGATGATAGCATTAGTAATCCTCACTATTCTATGAAATAGTGTGAAAATAAATATATTGAGGACTTATTTTGAGTTTGAATCCTGTTTAGAAGAAAGTGTTGTATTTAAACTCACAACTTATATTTTGTCGTATTTTACACGACAGTTGTATAATTAAGTTTTATTTGTATTTTGTACCATGTATTTGACGACTCAGAATAGGTGATGTATACCTATTTTGGGGGTGTCACAAGATACATATATTGAGAAGATATGAGTCATATGTGGTTAAAATTTGATTGACAAAGTTATAAATTTTTAATTTGACCCCGTATAATAGAAAATTTATAAAATTTTAGTGGGGTCAATTTATATATAATAATTAAATTTTTTAAAATTTACCTTACATTATAAAGAATTTTTATTTCAGTGGGGTCGATTGACCCCATAGAACTCTATGTGGCTTCTCCCCTGACCACAGACATGTTCTCTTGGCACCGTGACATAACACCCTCCGTGGCGGTGTAATCAGTCCACAGCGTCTCTATTTTGTGCTCCGGTGAGATTTGGTCATTTGGTGATTTTGTTGTTGGGGGGTCGACCCTACTTTTCTGTTATGTTATGTTCTGCGGATTGGTAATGCTTGTACCAAACACGCCTTCCGATTTGCATCCATGTGGATCTGCCCTGTCCGATGTATGTTATGCTTGTCTGACATTATTTTGACTTGCATGTGTAGTAAGATATATTTCTATTTTATTCTGAGCTCGGTATGAAATAACACCCAACCTTTGATTCATCATATTATTTCGTTTTGTTAGTTTATTTTGTTTCAATTCAATTCAGTTCAGTTCAGTTCATTTAATTGAGTTAGTTATTTCGTTTTATTATTATTGTACTCTATATTCGTATTAGGCATTTAGCTCATTCTGTGTTTTTCTTCAGACAGATAATCAGGGAGATCAAGGACAAGTGTGAGAAGATATCCCTTTTATTCAAATAGTTTAGATATTTTGTTTAGGTTGTGATTCACTGATTTATTTAGAGTTGTAATAAATACTTTAAATTGTGGTTTGAGCTAGTTTGTTATTTATTATGATTTGACTGTGGTATTTATCATATATTGAGACTATTCTTTTGTGACTTAGAGCCTTATTATAATTTCATCAATTGTTGTGTTTTGTGTAACTTCTCTTTCTATTAGGAAAGAGGGTGTATATATATATATATATATATATATATATATATATATATATATATATATATATATATATATATATATATATAAGAAAATGATTCATAACATGTATTTGCTATGAATGAAAAATGGGCAAATAACATCATAACCATCCATTACATAAATTAAGGGCTCAGATTTAAAACACAATTTCGTCATCCGTTACTTCAACTAGGGACACAAAAAAAAAAATTTTGCCCAAATTACCCCAATATCAAGCTCCTCTTTTCACATGTCAAATTCTCCATCGATTTTGAAGTTAAATAATGGGGGATTTACATGTCGGAATAGGCGGAGATCATCTTCATCAGCAATTACCATCACACCCAGACTGACACAGCGCTTCTATCCAATTTCAGCATCACTCCAAGAGCTGGATTTAACGGAGGATAATGTCAAGCAAGTCTTATCCAATAAAGCAAGTAAATCCCCCATTATTTAACTTCAAAATCGATGGAGAATTTGACATGTGAAAAAAGGAGCTTGATATGGGGTAATTTGGGCATAATTTTGTTTTGTGTCCGTTAATTGAAGTAACGGATGACATATTTGTGTTTTAAATCTGAGCTTTTAATCTATATAATGTATGGTTATATGCTATTTGCTCAGTTTTCGTCTATAACAACAAATACATGCTATGAATCATTTTTCATATATAGAGGGAGAAAGTCCCCTTCTTATGCGTACCACCCGCATGCAGGTGGGAAAAAAAAAGAGAGTAAGTGGCCATTTATGGATACTTAAAAAATAGTGAGTGGTCATGTGACAATATATATATACTATTGCGTTCAAGCTATACTCCATTGCAAAACCAATTCCGCTGGAGATGTTGTAGTCTTCGAGATCTTTATACTGTCGATATTGCCTCAGACAAATTATTTTAGAGACTCAGTGGCTTTGTAAAATCGCACTAATAATATACTGTCAATACTTCAGTGACGAGGTATACTTGAGACTTGTTGCAATTAGACATGCATAACAAGATTTTATAAGTTTTGTCAGCGATATATATTAGGACCAAGTATATAACAATTATTCCAATAACTCCCTCCCCCTCCCCCTCCCCCTCCCCCTCCGTCTTATATATATATATATATATATATAAATTATTAATTTATAATTTTTAATAAATCATCTCAATATTAAATTTTAAAATGTATTAAATTGATTTTTAAAAGCCATCTTATAATTTAGAAGAGAGAAAGTCCTAGTATTATTTTTCTGTAGGAGTATGACTAATCATAGTATTTTTTTTTCTCTCTCTCATAATAACCTTCACGTTTTACTTTTCAGTTTTTTTTGTTTTTTTTAGTTTGGTTCCAATTAACCCGATCGTATTTGTTTAAAATATATAGGAATCAATCCAAACAATGGGACGATCTATAGCGTTCAAGCTATACTATTCATTCCCTATTTACAATATTCATGTTAATTGCAAAACCAATTCCGCTAGAGATGTTGTACTCTTTGAGATCTTTACCTGCATTGCTTTAAATGGAATTAAGTTACACCAAGTGCACGGGACACAGCGAGATAAATTGTGGGGCACCCAGGCGAGAATCAAGTTTATTGCATGAATAATATATTTATGGGAATTAGGATCCTCTCCATTTTAAATGAAACGGAGAGTATCCATTTTAGGGTTCAGATTTAAAACTTGTTTGAATGTGATGTGACAGAAGAGAGATAATGATAAAAAATATACAAAGAACGAAGATTCTCCATTTTATTTGAAATAAAGAGGATCCTAGCCCATTGGACTGTTGTAGTATGTAACTGTATCATCTCTGCCAAAAGTAAAGGCCAATGAGGTAACAAATTTGCACAAAAATTGTTCTTGCTGTTGTGATTCTTGCACAAATCCAGCCAAATAACGATGATAATTCCCCTTCATCTTCAAATAAAACCCTTCGAGCTCCCAACCGATGAGGAAGGAATGAGCCGTGGCCCGCGGAGGTTGAAAATTCCATCACAGATTCTCAGAAGCTCAATGCCAATCTTCGAACGTAGAAGAATTTTTTCATTTTTATGTAAAATTTTCTTTAAAAAAAAATAAAAATAAAAATAAAAACTTTATGTCTTTAACATTATTATATGTATTCTTAATATTAGAAATTTAAAAAACAAAAACTAAAAATAGAAATGAAAATAATAAAAATAGTAAAAGATAAATAAAAAACTAATTCATTTTTAAAAAAAATAGAAATTAAAAAGGTTTAAAAATAATTATTATTTTCAGACAAAAATTAAATTTTTTTAAAAAAAATGAGTAAAGCTTTATAAAATATAGATTAAAAAAAAGACTTTATTTTCAAAAAAATTGATTTTTTTTATTTAAAAAAAATGAGGAAAGTTTCATAAAATATAGTTTCAAATTTATTTTCATAAAACAAAATTATATTTTTTATTTTTTTAAAAATGAGTAAATTTTCATAAAAATAATTAAGAATTCAAAATTTTAAACTTTAATTTTTTTGAATATTTATTTTATGAAACTTTACTCATTTTTTGAAAAAATAAAACTTCTTATTTTTTTCCTTCAAATAATAATTATTTTTAAAACCTTTTAATTTCTTTTCTTAAAAAAATTGAATTAGTTTGTTTTTTAATCTTTTACAGTTTTTTGTATTTTAATTTCGAATTTTAGTTTTTATTTTTGAATTTTCTAATATTAAGAATACATATAATAAGGGTAAAGATATAACTACCCTTAATAAAATAGGTTGGATCAAAATAAGTCGGGTTAGGTCAAAATTTAGGCGGGTTAAAGTGAAATTGGAAAAAAAAAGAAGGAATTGACATTAAATGCTACTTTAAGGACTCAAATGAAGAAAAATAAACTTTAAGAACGACTTTAAAAGTGAGTGATAACTTGAAGGAATAAAAATGTTATTAAGCCGACTATTTTTAATGGTGTTGTGAATTTAAGACTTAAAAGTTATATTTTTAAGTTAAAAAGTTACATTTAAAATAAGTTGCATTTTAACAAACAAAATATTCTAAAAGTCTCAAATATTCTGAAGTCTAAACTAAACATGGTACTTGGGCAAATTCAGTGTGGGTAAACATGTGTTTTGCTGTATCAATTTTATTTTTCTTTAATTAGAGTTGAGTCAATCGAGTTATGATATGATGATTATTTAAGTGAATATATATACAAATATTTTTAAAAAATTCATGTTAATTTTGAGTTCGAAAATGTTTATAAAGAAAGTCAATAATTATCTTATACGACATTTGTTCCAAATTATAAGATCAATATTGACTTTTAAAAGTTAAATTTAGACATTTTCAAACTCAAAATTAAGATGATTCATTAAAAGTTTAGAAACAATAAATATTACAATGATTAATTTGCAATATTCATCATTAATTGTATTTGACTAAATTAAAATTAATGAAATTCATGTCAATATTTTTATATTAATAATGCGTTAAGTTAACTTCAAAAAAGTCAGCAATAATCTTACGAGAATTAATTTTATATGTTCTATCTGTAAACTAGTGTTTTTATGACACTGAATAGAAATCAAATTAAACAACTTTGTATTTTTAGAGAAATTCAAAGAGTTTTGATATTTTTAACAAATTATGTAATATTATTTATCATGTTAAAATCCATTTTGAGAATATTAACAAAATCAAAACTCTTTGATTTTCTCTCGAATTATAGAGTTGACAGATTCTTATTAGATTCTGTAAAAATACTAGTTTAAAGACGGTCCTTATAGAATTTATTCTCTAATCTTATATTTTAGAACGGGAGAATATTTATAAAGTGTGGGCCCTTAAATGGCCAAGTCTTGTTTATAAATAAACTCTTTTATGGTGTTGCTTTAACATGAGTTAACGAAGTCGATCAAAATCATGTCACCAATCAATATAACTTCTATAATTCTCCTAAGCTTGAGCATTTGCTTTTGCGTAGGTGATGCTCAAGTGGCCGGATATCGTTTTGTCCAACATTGGCCGCCTGGAGTTTGCAACATTGACAGCTCGAAATGCTACAGACTTGTTCGACAATTTACTATTCATGGCCTTTGGCCCTATAACAGCACTGGTAGATCCGTGATAAATTGTCAAGGATCTGCATATAATGTTACTTTAGTAAGTTTCAACTTAGTTCTATAGCTAATTTTCCCACTATTTCTCTGCAATCTGGATTCATATAAGTCTAATGAATTACACATCTGTCTTTTCAAGTTGTCAATTGACAAAGCCAGTACTTTCAATATTCTCATACAGTTGGATGAACTACAGATATATTCCTTGAATCCATGGTCTGATCTCTTCCCATTTTTGGGAATGTGTTAGCCGCATACATTTTTATGAGGCTATAATTATGTTTTGACTATATAAAATTGAAGTCTTGATATAGTCCTTTGAAGAATTTCTATTGATTATTTCCAACCCAACTAGTCGAACTCGAAATATTTTCTTCACAATTGAATCCATGTATTTTGGATAGTTTGGATAGTTATGTAATATTATATGTACAAGAAAAGTAGACAGCCTTCATTTTTAGGCTATCCCACATTAAAGAGATCTAAAAATCTTTATACCGCATTTGGTGAACACTAACTATAATATTTTGTTAAGAGAATAAATAATATATCGATTGTGTATTGAAAGTATTATTTTACATCACCACAATTGCTGACTATATAATTTTTGAGAAAATCAAGGAGATTGAATTGTTTTGAAAATCAAAATTATCTATGTGATATGTTGCTATTGAAAGATTTAATACAATAATTTTACAAATAGCCTTTACATGATTTACTCTCTCTTATGTTAATTATTTTATAAAGGGTGTCAATTTTCCTCAATGATGCAACCTTAATCTTGTTTGTAAGTTTTGGGGGTAAGGAATGCTAAGAATTGTTAAGTAATTGATAGGATAGGAAAGAATAGAAAATTTATTTTCCGTGGTTCAGTTTGTAAGTTTACTTGATAAAAGCCTCCATCAGGCTTTTTCAATAAGCTTGGTTTATTTATGTCATACGTTTTCCTTTTTTATTGTGTTTTTTACTCTTTTTGCCCCTATAACTTTGATATATTATTATTTTGTCCTTTTTTAATATTTTTTTTCTATTTACACTTCTAAATTTTATAAAATTTTGATTTTACTCTCACATAATTTATACACGCAACACGTGTGCGGTGGCTAGTATAGAACATGAATATGGCCAAATTTATTTTCTTAGTTGAGGCAATTTAGGAATAAAAAAGAAGTTTACCAAGCTTATTTTCAATCTTTAGATTTCCTATGATTTTGCCCAAGAAAATTTCAAAGGATAATTGGATTTAATTTTCTTTACCTTCCTAAAGCTTTTTTTAACTAAAAAACCTTAACAATAATAAAGAATATTGGATTTTTTTAATTTTTTAATTTTTAATTTTTTGAATTTACGATCCTTTCTTGAGATTTTAAACTTACAAACAAGGTGGGCTAGGGATGCAACTTTTCTCTAAAGGGTTGGAATAAATTCAATTCTCCCTTTAATTGACAATAAATACTAATTAACCAATTGGCTTGTTAATGAAGTAGCCCATGTCTTCTCTTTTGGAACACAGGTCTCTTCCTTCCGCACTCAACTAGATCAGGCATGGCCTAATTTAGCCAACGTACCAAATTATGTTTTTTGGAGGTCTGAGTGGAATAAGCACGGGAAATGTTCGGAATCGATTTTGTCTCAGACAAATTATTTTAGAAACTCAGCTGTGGATTGGTATGATCGCACTAACATACTGTCGATACTTCAGGGACGAGGTATACTTGAGACTTTTGTTGCAATTAGACATGCATAACAAGATTTTATAAGTTTTTGTCAGCCATATATTTTAGGACTAAAAACTATATAACAATTATTCCAATAACCCCTCCCCCTCCCCCTCAGTCTTAATATATATATATATATATATATATATATATATATATATATATATATATGACCTTTTGAAATAAAATTTATTATTTTATAATTTTTAATAAATCATCTCAATATTAAATTTTAAAATGTATTAAATTGATTTTTAAAAGTCAATCTTATAATTTGAAAGAGAGAAAGTCCTATTATTTTTCTGTAGGATTATGACTAATCACAGTATTTTTTCTCTCTCTCATAATAACCTTCATGTTTTACTAATCAGTTTTTTTTTTTGTTTATTTATTTATTTTGGTTCCAATTAACCCAATCGTATTTATTTAAAATATATAGGAATCAATCCAAACAATGGGACCTATAGCGTTCAAGATATACTCAATTCATTCCCTAATTACAATATTCAAGTAAATTGCAAAACCAATTCCGCTGGAGAAGTTGTACTCTTTGAGATCTGGACCTGCATTGCTTTAGATGGAACTTACACCAATTGCCTGGGAAACAGACAGATAAATTGTGGCGGTATTCAGGCGAGCATCAAGTTTATTGCATGAATAATATATATATATATTCATCTTCTCGACCTAACCAAAAATCAATGTATGTGTGTGTATATCTTATGATGGACTGTTGCCTGTTGGAGAATGTAACTGTATAATCTCTGCCAAAAGCGAAGGCCAATGAGGCCTTAGGTTTGTAATAAATAAAACTTCCATGCATGATACGTTGAAATAAATGCACACTAGCAGTGTGTTGACAGTGTAATCTTGTCCCTCGATTCTATAATAGTAACTGAAAAAATTTGTTCCAATTTATTTATTATTTATAACTTTTTAGAAGAATAAATTATTTACTTTCTTATATTACCCCTAACTTTTCTCATCCTCCCAATAAATTTTATCTCTTGCATTAATAGTTTCTAACTTTCCATAAAAGGGTAGTGATAGAATTTCATACAAATTTTAATTCTTAAATGATATTCCCTCCGTTCCTTAATATAAGTTGTTTTAGGGTTATGCACAAGTATTAACGTAATAATTGTATAGCATTAACTATAATATCAATTGTCTATATTGCCCTTGTATTGGAATAAAAGATAGTTATTTATTGGATAGAAAATAGTGAGAGAACCAAAGATACATTTAATACTTGGGATAATATTGGAAACTAAGCAATTAATGCTTACTTGAAATTTTAAAACGACTTATATTAAAGAACGTAAGAAGTACTACAAAATTAAATAACTTTCTTAATTTATATGCATACAGCTAAAAAGACAATTATTATGAACCGAGGAACTATATTAATACCAAAAAAACGAGGCTGTTTTCTTTGGTTTTGATTCTTTGGTTTTCGTGTCATAATTTAATAAGTGCCATGGATCCAAATTAAGGTTCAAATGATTCTTTTGTTAGAATATTTTATTTTTTATGCTGCCTTAACTATTTATAAAATTATTGGGGTTACATATTATATTAATTAAATTATTTTATTTATGAGTTTGGTAATTATGTGATTTATAAATAATATTATTGATAGTTTTTGGCATAATGGACCTTATGGTTTCATAATTTTGATGAACAATTTTGACCATTTGTTATTCTATAAATAAAACAGTTAGGGTTTAGTCCCAATTGTCGTGTTAAGAACTTTATTCATACCTATACATTCATCTTAAGATTGAGACACAATTGAAAATTTTCACCTTTAAGCGCAACGGAAGCGTGATACATGATATCTTCTCTCGATTAATTCATGTAAGTATTTAATATAATAATTAATTAATTAATTCAATTCTTTAAAATATCACGTTTCAATATAATTTATTTGATTCCTTATACGCATACGGAAATTCCAGACATGAAATTTGGATAGTGGATCCCACAGACCTCCCATCTTTATCTATTTATTATCTATATAATAAAGCAGAACCCATTTTGAATTTTTCATTTGACAAAGCACAAGAACGGTTCAGATTTCATTTCAATTCTTTCAACTTAATCTAAAGGCTCACATTTCATCTCACACTAAAAATTTCCGCTCAAATCAAATAACAAAAATAATAACAATAATGGTAATAATTATAATAATATTAATAATAATAATAATAATAATAATAATAATAATAATAATTATAGTAGTAGTAATAATAATAATAATTATAATAGTAGTAATAATAATAATAATATTTATAATAATAATAATAATAATAATAATAATAATAATAGTAATAGTAATAATTATAATAATAATAATTTGCACTTACTGAAAAACAAAGAACTAAAATTCTTCAATCATATAAGAATGAAAGTGATCCTATTACTAAACTGGAAACAAAAAGAGAAGATGCTTGTTACACCCTTGTTCAAGCTGTTCTCCATCATTTTGTTGGACCAGGACTTATGAACACTGATAGGAGTAGAGAACTCTTACAGAATCTTCGTTGTCCATCCTTAACCCATTTTAGATGGTATAATGATGTCTTTTTAATGAAAGTTATGCAAAGATTGGATGCTAACAGTGAACACGGGAAAGCCAAATTCATTGATGGACTTCCTACTTTCTTTGTTGAAAAGATCGTAAAAAGCTTAGAGATAAGCATGACAGTATGAGTATCCCTTATGACCAGTATTCTTATGGCCATCTGATTTCAGTAATTATTGAAGAAGGATTATCATTATGCAATGATATGAAACTTCAACAATTAATTAATGAAAAAGCAGAATCTTATTAAAAGACATGAGATAGGAGAATTTTGTGAACAATTCTCTTATGAGACAAAATTACAGTATCCCCATAAGGCTAAAAGGCAGCAGAATTCGAAGCCCTCTAAGCCTTATCGACGACGTTCTTCTAAGAACAAAACCCTTGAAAAATCTACTAAGAAGAAAAAGACCAGTAGTAGAAAAGATAAATCTAAAATTCAATGTTATAAATGTGGTAAAACAGGGCACTTTGCTAATAAATGCAAATCAAAATTAAAACAGAAACTTAATGAAATGTCCCTTGATGAGGACATTCAGCAGCAAATTCTTAATTGTTTATCATACAGTGAATCTGAACCAAGTTCAGAAGATGATTTAGCTGAAATCTATCCTGAATCTGGCAACGATTCTGGTAATGAACAATGCCAAACCTGTACAATAAATAATTGTAATACAACTACTGAAGCTGACTATTGGATAGCTATCGTCGAAATGAATGGTTTAGATATTGGAGGACCAGTATCAATGTCTTAACAGACACTCAAAAATCCCTTCTCGACTTAGCAGATCAGATTAAAGATCCAGAAATTAAGCTAAAATTTTTGGAAATCTGTTATAAAAATCAAAAAATAGAAGATATTCTTACCATTGATCAATACAGTATGAGAGAAGTTATGATACGTATGCAAAACGTTTCTACCACTGAAAAGCCTATTACTATCCAGGATCTTAAAGGTGAGATAAATATTTTAAAATCTGAAGTAAAACAGTTACAAAACACTAATGTTGTTATTTTTCAAGATTTAAATAATATCAAACAACAGTTAAACCATAAATAGGATAATCATATAGAATCCTCCAAAACTGAATCTTCTAATAAACAGAGTCTTCTGAATATTATTTGATGTTTATGAATCAAGTAGTCTTTCAGAAATGGTATATCAGAATAACTTTTGTTATTAAGCCGAGTTTTATTATTAAAGACGCCATTGCCTTAGTTGATAGTGGTGCTGACATGAACTTTATCCAGGAAGGATTAATTCCTACTAAATACTTCCAGAAAACCACTCAATCTTTAACTAGTACAAGTGAAAATACTATGAATATTAAATATGAAATCCCCGAAGCCTTAATCTGTAATCAAGTTTTGTGTTTACCTACTTCTTTTGTCCTTATCTGTGACGCCCCCAAATCCGGGTTATCTTTAACTCGGGTTTGGTGTTCATGGTACTAAAATACCCATTCATTCTAAAAGAAAACTGTCTTATATTACAGAAATATCGAACTTAAATCCCAGGTTTTATAGACCTTTACATACATTACAAATCAAATAGTTTTACACAACATAGTGATAACCGTACGTACTTATTACATTTACTACTTAAATAAGCACATGCGCTTAATAAAAGACTACTCAACAACTTTGCCCTTTCCCTTGTCTTTTCCAGATGGACCAGCAACCTCATTTTTAACTGAAAATATTATATTTAACGCAAGGGTGAGCAACAAGCTTGCTCAGCAAGGAAATAAGCAGCTAAATATAATGTGTCAGGAATAAGCATGTGAATGCTATTCCTATTTATATATGATTTGATTATGATATATATACATATGAATGAATAATATGCAAGTATGCCTGCATTAAGAAAAGCTGTAAAGTCCTTTGATAGATAATAGAAATATGTGTACAAGGACTTAGAATGAATTGATCAAATATGTTAAGTTGATCCTACATAAGCAAAACAGCTTTGTAAAGTCCTTAAAAAAATGATGTACAAGGACTATAAAAATAGAAAGATCAAGCCTGTTAGGTTGATCTAATGATGTAATAGATAGGCTTGTCTGATCGTCGAGCACTGCACTAGAAGTCGTAGTCTGCCAGGAGAGTCAAGGTTAACTTGAGAGCTATCGAGGCAGAATTGGAGTATGCAAGATAGTAGATCTCAGAGTTCGTAGACTGCCAGGGGAAACGAAGAAGGATCGTAGTGTATCGAATAGAGCTTCCTCGAGATCGTAGTGTGCTGAGGAAGTCATGTTCAGAATTGCAGAGACAGCCTGCCTACGAACAGATCGATCATCTGTCGATGCCAAGACAGAAACGTAGACTACACTCAGAGTCGTAGAGTCTACTGATGCCAAAGCCAAGTCAAGGATCGTAGATCACACTCTGAGTTCGTAGAGTCCATTAATTACATGCAGAGATCGTAGTCGAGCAAGATTAGATGAAGATAACAAGCACAAGGCAGAAATCGTAGAGTGTCAAGATCTAATCTCAGGATCGTAGTGTCTGCACAGCCGAAGCTGAATCGTAGAGTACAGAACTACAACCTCAACAGAAGTGCTCACAATGCCAAGGCAGAATCGTAGAGCATATACGGTTCTCAACAAATGAGCACTCCCAGAATATCCAAAGGAATGAAGCCTCTGGTTGTCAATGCAAAGATGCATTCCACTTTAAGGGAACCAGAGAGCACTCAACGAATGGCATGCAGGCTAGCAGAAGATCTAAGCACCAACCCAATCAGCATCAAGATTGAGTTTTAAGGCCATTTGTGATGAAGTCTTCCACGAGGAGATCCAAAGAAGACTTCAGAAGCTGACTAAGGAAAGTCAGCAAATGCAGTAGCTATCAAGTGAACAGAAGACAACGATCTTGGAAGCAACCAAGATCATAGTGTTTGCCAAACAAAGAAGGAACTGATGGAAGGTGAACCGAGATACTGGTCAGCCTCTAAAGAGCAAGGCTAAAGTGATTAAGTGCAGGGTCAGTTCATTGATGATAAGTGAACGGGAGATCACAAGGAGAAAACAAGCTGGACGCGCCACAAATCTGAAGTGTCTTGATATTCAGAAGGGGACCAGAGCAAGGAATTAGGCCATCAGTCTCTGAGAACAGTCGAAGCAAACAGAAGTATTGAAGCACTGTACAATTCAAGGAAGAAGTGGTCTGCACTGAAGATCCAATCAACACTCTTCAAGATCGTAGTGTTAACTCTACCAGTCAATGAGCAACACTCAACAAGACACTACGATCAGGTCCTCGAAGACGTGCATCAGAATCGTAGAGTTCGAACACCTGAAGACTGAAGCATTGGCAACGGTTCAATCTGAAGGGTATTCGGACGAGAGCATCGATGCAAAAGGACAACCACTGATCGAGAAATCAGAAGGAGATAATAAAGTCTTCAACCTGCCCAAGACATTAAAGTGACAACTCTGACGGGTAGGTGAAACAGTAGACTGCAATGTCAGATAAAGTATGACATGTCACATCAGCAATCTACCTCTGTCAACTCGAGATCTGTGAAGATATTTGAATAGCCTTCAACGGCTACTTTCCAACGGAAAGATTGGGAAGGAGTATAAATCTAGAAGAGCTTCAAAGATCGAAGGTTGCTGGAGTTGCCGAGTTTGGAGAGAAGGTGGACTGATCTAAACCACGTGAAATAGTGAGTCTGAAGGCTCACTCTACGATCCACCAAGAACACTCAGATACATGCAAAGGAAGAAGCAGAAGTTAGAGTTCTACTATGTAGAAGTGAGAGTTCTACTAAAAGAAGAGTGTTCTGAACTGCCGAGAGAAAGAAGTGCATCATGTTATCTTGATGTCCATCATGGGAAGACTTTAAGTACAATAGAGAAGAGCCTACAGTCATCTTAGCAAGTCCACCATGAGAAGGCATCAAGTAGGCAAGAAGGGAGATCACAAATGTCATCTTGGTGTCAAGCATGAGAAATCTTCTAAGTACCTAACAGAAGAGATTACAGTCATCTTAGAAGCCTATCATGTGCAGCCATCAAGTACCAAGGAGAAGGATCTTCAAGGCAGTTCATAAAGGGGTCATCTGAAGTGGTTGAGTAACCGAAGAAGTTGAGCATCATGCAACACTCAGCTGCACTTCAAGGATGATCAAGCCAAGCTGCTAAGTATAGAAGATGTTCAGAGCATGAAGACATCTTTGCAGCTAAGCACCGTCTCCAACAACAACAACAAACAAACAACAGCCAGGGCCTGAGGGGTCCTTGTCCGGAGGGACTAAATGAAGCAGGGCCAGAAGGGTCCTTGTCCGGAGGGACTAAATGAAGTTCCAAGCCTGCTGGGCTTGAAGAGTTCCTAGGGAACTAGAGGAGTCCCAAGGCTGCTGGCCTTGAAGAGTTCTTAGTGAACTGAAGTCCCAAGGCTACTGGCCTTGAAGGAATCTTAGTGATTCAGGGTGCTGCCCTTCCTTAGTAAAAATCCTGCTAGTTGAAAACAGAAGAGTGGTTTAGGAGCTTGAGTCTCTAAACCACTTTAAACCCCTTGTGTCTTTTACATTATGTCATTTACAGTATGTACTATAACTGCTATAACTGCTATGTATATTTTAATTGCTTACAACCAAACTAATTCTACGAACAATGTATGTATGATTATGAATATATCAATGAAGGGGATCTTTTACTTATTCCGCTGTGCTTGAAAAGGTTCTATGTTTGTCATATGCTAATTTAATAGCAATGCAAAATAAACAAGAAAAGTATTTAAAAATAAAAAGGATTTATTCAACCCCCCTTCTAAATCTATTGTGCCCTCTAGGAACTAACAATTGGTATCAGAGTAAGTTCTCATGCTATATTCAAAAGCTAATCGCTTTGAGTCTGATCCCAGGCACTAACATTGTTCTAAACTTAGTTTAGTAGTAAGTAACTTGTTATATGCAGATGAGCTCACACGTTAGAAATACTGTGTATAGGTAAATGTGTATATACATCTGAAGCTGCTCAGATTGGTCCATGCTCTCGATTGTCACATCAGCAAGACCAATCCCAGCCTGCAGTCAATCTTGTAGTCTGAAGACCAGTCGAGAGAGCTTAAGAGACATCAATAATAAAGAGTCAGGTATCCACCAGTCTGAAAGATGAAGAGGCCATACATGCTAAGAAATGCTTATTAAAAGAATAAAGAAGATCTTCTCAAACTTATGTATGGTTAACCAGCAGCTAGGTGCAAACTTTGTAAATCGAAGGATGTCAAAGATCTCAATGTTGAGATTCTCTTGGCCTACATCTTCAAGACCATGAGTTATTGATTGAAGGACAATAAGAGGAACAAGCTGTCAGGAGAAAATGTAAAGCTATGCACATCAATTCCTAAACTCAGTATATCTAAGATAAATTACTGTTAAGAGACTGACAGTAAAAAGGTACGGTTCCTCACCATTACATGTGTTCATCATAAAAGCACCGTCTTATGAACCATAACAGTATTCTGTCAAGAAGTCATAGTTTACCTAAAAAGGTGAAGAGAGAAAGTAACCTGAGGATGGAAACTCAAATGACTATAAACTTTCTCTCCATCCAAGTTTTAGGTTGAAGATGACATCTTGAAGGAAATCAGAAATGGGTCACAAGAGCATCACATGCCTAATAAATTTTATGTGAAGTAATCTTTGCTGGTGAGTTAGTATGTACGTACAAGCCTATGTTCAAAGTGTTTGACAGCACACAGAGTATGATCAGTTCTGCAATAGGATCTTGCTGATTCGTAGAAACTGATCACCTCAATAAATCAACTAGATACTCCTAAATTGTAGAGTTGATCCTCACTCTATGAACTCTTAAACATTGTGAACATAACCCAGTAAATGATGAATCCATCATAGATAATGAGTGTGTTATTTAATGTCAAATCATACACACACTCGCCATCATACATCTCAAGATGTATTATCTTAAGATATTTGCATGCATGAATATGTCTGTTGCTGATAAATATGATGATTATCCAAATAAGAGGAACAGGGGTTTAGAAAACTAACCTAGCAGGACCCATTTAATTATGGGTACCAAAAATAGAAATATATTTAAACGTGCAGGTACTTGGTCAGTCTGACCTCACTAAGGAATGTTGAAGAAGAAGACTTCAGTCAAGATGACTCATCCAGCAGAAGGCTAAGGACTGTGCAGAAATGATTCTGAAAGAATTCCTATATGTCCAATCCTATCCTCAAAGACCCTTTGAGCTAACCAGAATATAGCTCACATGGCTGCTGATCTGTATATGGGAGCAGGCCATGCAACCGAAGATGAAGAAGGCCCTATATGCTCAAATCAAGAAAGGCATGCTATATGAAAAGAATCCTCAAGGGAGCTCACAACAGAGGATCATTGAGCTTAAGTCAAGAGGAGATCATTATGAAAGCAGAACTTCACCAACACAAGACTATCAAAGAAGACTACATTCGTGGTGCTGTCAAATAATCGTAGAGTGATCAGTCCTGAAAATACTCATCTCTACAATACAAAGAGATGTACCAGCTACAAAGTCCCAAAACTTTGTGGCTGATGAACAAAATGTAGATCCATAGTCAGTAGGAACGTCTCAAAACGTACTACTGATAACCTCTCAGCCACCCAACCCAATATCGTGAAGTGCCTACGATCAACCATATGATCGTAGTGTAAGAACAGGAGGACACCACGTTTTCAACAATGCAATTGTCTAAGGTTGGTAGAGGATCTCCCCACCAGAAAAAGTTGAAAGAGATGTCATTGCAAATCAATTCTATAGCAGTTCATCTGGAAAGCGCCTCAGGGACAAACCTGACCCTTAGCTCACTCTAAGAGGTTGGCCCTTCCTGAGCTACCTTGTCCCAGAATAATTGCTTGATCAAAATTATCTCAAGGACCAAGTCAGTCAATGATCGGAGAGCCGAGGCTGAAGAGAACTCCACGATCGTAGTGCAATCTCAATGATCATAGAAGACAACTCAACGATCGTAGTTCTACCAAGGGGTATTTCAGTCCATAAGGAGATTAAAAAATGAGACAATTGATTAGCCATTCAAAATGAGGAGATAAGTTCGAGTACATCAGTGATCAAACTATGCTGCATCAAAATGAGGATAGAAGTCAAAGCCATCCACGGCAGCATTTCTCAGAAGTTGATCGTTGAGTCAACAAAGGAAATCGTAGAGTCCATTGCTGCCTTACCATGCTACTCTACGAATCAAAAGGTCAACGGTCAAAGCCACGTCAATTAAACGTCTACTCTTCTAAAAGGAAATATCTAACTGAAAAGTTATGGGGAGTTACAGCTCATTACTGGGCAACGTGCAACCAATGGACAGTTGACACATCACTGAGTATGCAGAGTTAGAAGGAACTGCCTTGAGGAAAATACTCGAGTCTACATCGACCTGGTTAAAGAGTTCTACTCAAACGCCTCCATCAACTCCGAAACCCTTACTACCAAGGTTAAAGGTCAGTCTCTGAAGTTAAAATCTTCTGACCTCAATCATTGCCTAGGTTTTCCTAACCAAGGGCTGAAGAACCTTGATAATGTCAATACTGAACAAGCGAAGGAGGTTATGGGGTACCAAAGAAACCCTAATCTTAAAGACATGAAGAAGAAGGAATTTCTTTAAGAGTATGAGTTCCTTGCTGAAATAGTTGAAAAATGCATACTGTGTAAGAACACTGCACATGATACAGTGATTGACCAACAGTTGAAAATAATGTCAGCAATTGTTCTGAAGAAACAAATCGACTTTGGAGCTATCTTGTTCGATCAAATCTCCAAGTGGGTAAAAAAGGCTGAGAAGAAGAAGTCCACTGGAAAACCCCTGACCAAGGTGTTTCATGGTAGGCTGCTAAGTATTGTACTGAAGAAGAAGCTAGGAGGGAAAATCAAGGATGATGAGGGAGAAACTTTGAATGTGCACAAAGTGATGTCTCCACAATTATTTGTGAACTGGAAGAAGAATCCTAAGGAGAACAAAAGGCTGACAGCTGGGAGCAGCAGCAGAGCCTATGCAAAGAAGAGGAAAACAGAAGAGGCAGAGATCTCTGAGTCTGATGACTCTGAACCAGCAGAAATCACACCAGCCAAGAAGAAATCCAGAAGTGTGAAGAGAGCCGGTAGTGTGAAGAAAGCTCAAACCTCATCAAGAAGAGTCTCCTCAAAGGACAAGGATAAAGAAGAAAAAGTCCTAACTGCTAAAACAACAAAGAGGAGAAGCAGCAGGTTACTTTAAGGGCCAGTCAGCAAGAAAGCTAAGGTGGAAGACAAACCAGCCTCAGCTTCCCAAAACAGTTCATCTGCTGAAAAGAGGGATGTAGAGTTAGTAGAAGAAAAAGAAACAGATGTCAAGGGCCAGTCTCCACAAACAACATCCAGCAATGAAAATGAAGCTGATGTGATGGAAGAAATTACAGCATCTGCTGATAAAGAAGAATGCTCAAGCCCCATGACTAATCCTCAAAGCAGTCACTCTATGAATGAAGAAGAGATTCAAGGTGACCAAACTCAATCTCTAAGTGCAACTGCCCCAATGACCCAAGATGATAGGTCAGATAATGCTGTTCCTGAAGAAGAACTTGTCCTCTCCAATCCAGATAGTCCCCATGGTGACTCAGAAGGTGATGAGTCCAAAGAAGAAGGATCTACCCCTGCCAGTGCTGAACCACAAAGAAATCTGTATGTTGAACCAGAGGAGTCAGAGTCTGAAGAAGAAGAAGAGTCTGACTCTCCCAAAACTGAACCTCCAAGAAGAAGGAAAAGCTACAGACTGCAAGCCAAGTTTGCCTCCAAAAGGAGTAGTGGTCAATCAAATGCCATCATTGAATTGAGTGATGATGAGTCTGTATCCCAGGGAGAAAGTACTGAAGGAGAATCCAGCAATGAAGAAGATAAATCTGAAGAAGATCCTGTTGAAGAAGGTTCAGGAAATGATAAGGATGGTTCAGACTATGAGAAAGGAGTAATGAAGAATGATTTAAATTCTGACAATCAAGAATCAGAAGAACTAGAATTTTACCCTATCCTCTCTCCAGCAAAATTCACAAGAAGAATAGTGGTAGAAGTCCCAAATGAACCATCAGAGACACCATCTGAAAGATGGGTAAGTCATGGAAATGAACAACTCAAGGTAGTACAGATGACTGCGTTTGAGGTGTTTAAAAACTGGAACAACATGGAAATGGACTGCACAACTATTCTCTACAATCCTGATGAAATGCTAATGAGATGGTTCTTCTAGTGGATGCCATGGCTAAAGGCCCACACTGAAGGAAATGGAAGCTACTTCAGTTGGTGTTGCAAGCAGTTTCCAAGTCTGGAGCTGGTAGCTCAAAACTTCCCAAGGGTGAAAAGTTATGCTACAAAAATGATCACAAACCAGCCTCAATTCAAGGTCTATCGACATGATGGAAATCTCTACATCCCCTACGATCGTAGAGTGGATTCTGAAGGACGAAAAGTCATGACCAAGGAGTTGATCGTAGAGTCTATTCACTCTACTACTGATGATGTTCAAGCCCAAAATTAGATTCCTCCTTATGCTCAAGCACTACTATCTGACATTCCCTCATCCTCAACCAATGATTGGAACTCAACGATTATTCAGATTCTCCAAGCCTTCGAAAATCTGTCTAAGGATGAAGATCGTAGAGTCCAATCTAATGCTCAACCTGAAGCTATCCAACAAAACGATCAAATTATCTTGGAGCAGGAACTACGGAAAAGCTCTGATGAATTAAGTAGGAAGATATCTCTACTCACTGAAGAATCACAGAAGCTGACAGCAGAAGGAGATATTTCATTCCAGCACAAGCTTCAAGTCACTATGGCAGACGTATCTCTCAAACTCCAAGAGAGAGACAACATCTATCAGAAGGCTATACAAGATCAAAAGGCAGAAGCTCTACGAGCTCAGAAAGCAAATGAAGAGCGGATCCAAGCCCTCTCTGACAATATTGACAACCTGAAGCAGTCTTTCTCAGTGCAACTTGAGCTAGGCCAGCAGGAGCTCAAGTGTGAAGTTGCCAACTCCTCCTACCTGATGGAGCAGCTTATGTCCAACATGGAGCAGCTCTCTCAAATGATTGATGACAAAAAGGGGGAGAAAAAGAGGCATAGAAAGAAGAGGAGCAAGAGGCACTCAAAGAAGAGTAGAAGGATAAGAATGAAGAAGACAAAGAAGAAGACATCAGCTACAGAAAGAGTATCATCATCTGAGGGGGAGCCAAAAGATGATGATCATATGATCGCAGAGTCTGAGGGGGAGCATGATCAGAAAGAAGTTGAAGGGGAGCAAGAGCAAGAAGAAGAAATAGATGAGTAGCTGATCAATAGACATCTTGAAAACATACATTGAGCCAAAGAGAGTCTGAGGGGAGCATGATCAGAAAGAAGCTGAAGGGGAGCAAGAGCAAGAAGAAGAAACAGATGAGTAGCTGATCAACAGATATCCATTCATAATATACAAGATTAACTGTTTTAATATATAAATTGCAATATCAATATAAATGACATTCATGATTAACTGTTTTAGAAATACAGCTGGTCACTGTATATAATATTCATTCATAACATACATATGCACTTATTGTTTTTGTCATAATCAAATAGGGGGAGATTGTCAGGAATAAGCATGTGAATGCTATTCCTATTTATATATGATTTGATTATGATATATATACATATGAATGAATAATATGCAAGTATGTCTGCATTAAGAAAAGCTGTAAAGTCCTTTGATAGATAATAGAAATATGTGTACAAGGACATAGAATGAATTTATTAAATATGTTAGGTTGATCCTAGATAAGCAAAACAGCTTTGTAAAGTCCTTAAAAAGAAATGATGTACAAGGACTATAAAAATAGAAAGATCAAGCTTGTTAGGTTTATCTAATGATGTAATAGATAGGCTTGTCTGATCGTCGAGCATTGCACCAGAAGTCGTAGTCTGCCAGGAGAGTCAAGGTTAACTCGAGAGCTATCGAGGCAGAATAGGAGTATGCAAGATAGTAGATCTCGGAGTTCGTAGACTGCCAGCAGAAATAAAGAAGGATCGTAGTGTATCGAGTAGAGCTTCCTCGAGATTGTAGTGTGCTGAGGAAGTCATGTTCAGAATCACAGAGACAGTCTGCCTACGACCAGACCGATCATCTGCCGAAGCCAAGACAGAAACGTAGACTACACTTAGAGTCGTAGAGTCTACTGATGCCAAAGCCAAGTCAAGGATCGTAGATCACACTCTGAGTTCATAGAGTCCATTGATTACATGCAGAGATTGTAGTCGAGCAAGATCAGATGAAGACAACAAGCACAAGGCAGAAATCGTAGAGTGTCAAGATCTAATCTTAGTATCGTAGTGTCTGCACAGCCGAAGCTGAATCGTAGAGTGCAGAACTACGACCTCAACAGAAGTGCTCACAATGCCAAGGCAGAGTCGTAGAGCATATACAGTTATCAACAAATGAGCACTCCCAGAATATCCAAAGGAATAAAGCCTCTGGTTGGCACTACAAAGATGCATTCCACCTTAAGGGAACCAGAGAGCACTCAACGAATGTCATGCAGGCTAGCAGAAGATCTAAGCACCAACCCAATTAGCATCAAGATTGAGTTGTAAGGCCATTTATGATGAAGTCTTCCACGAGGAGATCCAATGAAGACTTCAGAAGCTGGCTAAGGGAAGTCAGCAAATGCAGTAGCTATCAAGTAAACAAAAGACAACGATCTTGGAAGCAACCAAGATCGTAGTGTTTGCCAAACAAAGAAGGAACTGATGGAAGGTGAACCGAGATACTAGTCAGCCTCTGAAGAGCAAGGCTAAAATGATTAAGTGCAGGGTCAGTTCATTGATGATAAGTGAACGGGAGATCACAAGGAGAAAGCAATCTGGACGCGCCACAAATCTGAAGTGTCTTGATATTCATAAGGGGACCAGAGCAAGGAATTAGGCCATCAGTCTCTGAGAACAGTCGAAGCAAACAGAAGTATTGAAGCATTGCACAATACAAGGAAGAAGTGGTCTGCATTGAAGATCCAATCAACACTCTTCAAGATCGTAGTGTTAACTCTACCAGTCAATGAGTAACACTCAACAAGACACTACGATCAGGTCCTCGAAGACGTGCATCAGAATCGTAGAGTTCGAACACCCGAAGACTGAAGCATTGGCAACGGTTCAATCTGAAGGGTATTCGGACGAGAGCATCGATGCAAAAGGACAACCACTGATCGAGAAATCAGAAGGAGATAATAAATTCTTCAACCTGCCCAAGACATTAAAGTGACAACTCTGACGGGTAGGTGAAACAGTAGACTGTAATGTCAGATAAAGAATGACATGTCACATCAGCAGTATACCTCTGTTAACTCGAGATCTGTGAAGATATTTGAATAGCCTTCAATGGCTACTTTTTAACGGAAAGATTGGGAAAGAGTATAAATCTAGAAGAGCTTCAAAGATCGAAGGTTACTGGATTGCCGAGTTTGGAGAGAAGGTGGACTGATCTAAACCACGTGAAATAGTGAGTCCGAAGGCTCACTCTATGATCCACCAAGAACACTCAGATACATGCAAAGGAAGAAGCAAAAGTGAGTTCTACAATGTAGAAGTGAGAGTTCTACTACAAGAAGAGTGTTCTGAACTGCCGAAAGAAAGAAGTGCATCATGTCATCTTGATGTCCATCATGGGAAGACTCTAAGAACAATAGAGAAGAGCCTACAGTCATCTTAGCAAGTCCACCATGAGAAGGCATCAAGTAGCAAGAAGGAAGATCACAAATGCCATCTTAGTGTCAAGCATGAGAAAGCTTCTAAGTACCTAACAGAATAGCTTATAGTCATCTTAGAAGCCTATCATATGCAGCCATCAAGTACCAAGGAGAAGGATCTTCAAGGCAGTTTATAAAGGGGTCATCTGAAGTGGTTGAGTAACCGAAGAAGCTGAGCATCATGCAACACTCAGCTGCACTTCAAGGATGATCAAGCCAAGCTGCTAAGTATAGAAGATGTTCAGAGCATGAAGACATCTTTGCAGCTAAGCAGCGTCTCCAACAACAACAAACAAACAAACAACAGCTAGGGCCTGAGGGGTCCTTGTCCGGAGGGACTAAATGAAGCAGGGCCAGAAGGGTCCTTTTCCGGAGGGACTAACTGAAGTTCCAAGCCTGTTGCGCTTGAAGAGTTCCTAGGGAACTAGAGGAGTCCCAAGGCTGCTGGCCTTGAAGAGTTCTTAGTGAACTGAAGTCCCAAGGCTACTGGTCTTGAAGGAATCTTAGTGATTCAGGGTGCTGCCCTTCCTTTGTAAAAATCCTGCTAGTTGAAAACAGCAGAGTGGATTAGGAGCTTGACTCTCTAAACCACTTTAAACCCCTTGTGTCTTTTACATTATGTCTTTTACATTATGTACTATAACTGCTATAACTGCTATGTATGTTTTAACTACTTACAACCAAACTAATTCTACGAACAATGTATGTATTATTATGAATATATTAATGAAGGGGATCTTTTACTTATTCCGTTGTGCTTGAAAAATTCTATGTTTGTCATATGCTAATTTAATTGCAATGCAAAATAAACAAGAAAAGTATTTGAAAATAAAAAGAATCTATTCAACCCCCCCTCTAGATCTATTGTGCCCTCTGGGAACTAACAATTGGTATCAGAGCAGGTTCTCATGCTATATTCAAAAGCTAATCGCTTTGAGTCTGATCCCAGGCACTAACATTGTTCTAAACTTAGTTTAGTAGTAAGTAACTTGTTATATGCAGATGAGCTCACATGTTGGAAATACTGTGTATAAGTAAATGTGTATATACACCTGAACCTGCTCAGATTGGTCCATGTTCTCGATTGTCACATCAACAAGACCAATCCCAGCCTACAGTCAATCTTGTAGTCTGAAGACCAGTCGAGAGAGCTTAAGAGACATCAATAATAAAGAGTTTGACATCCTCCAGTTTGAAAGATGAAAGAGGCCATACATGCTAAGAAATGCTTATTAAAAGAAGAAAGAAGATCTTCTCAAACTTATGTCTGGTCAACCAGCAGCTGGGTGCAAACTTTGTAAACCGAAGGATGTCAAAGATCTCAATGTTGAGATTCTCTTGGCCTACATCTTCAAGACCATGAGTTATTGATTGAAGGACAACAAGAGCAACAAGCTGTCAGGAGAATGCAAAGCTATGAACATCAATTCCTAAACTAAGTATATCTAAGATAAATGACTGTTAAGAGACTGGCAATAAAAAGGTACGGTTCCTCACCATTACATGTGTTCATCATAAAAGCACCGTCTTATGAACCATAACAGTATTCTGTTATGAAGTCATAATCTACCTAAAAAGGTGAAGAGAGAAATTAACCTGAGGATGGAAACTTAAATGACTATAAACTTTCTCTCCATCCAAGTTTTAGGTTGAAGATGACATCTTGAAGGAAATCTGAAATGGGTCACAAGAGCATCACATGCCTAATAAATTTTATGCGAAGTAATCTTTGCTGGTGAGTTAGTATGTGCGTACAAGCCTATGTTCTAAGTGTTTGACAACACACAGTATGATCAGTTCTGCAAGAGGATCTTGCTGATTTGTAGAAACTGATCACCTCAATGAATCAACTAGATACTCCTAAATCGTAGAGTTGATCCTCACTCTGTGAACTCTTAAACATTGTGAACATAACCCAGTAAATGATTAATGCATCATAGATAATGAGTGTATTATTTAATGTCAAATCATACACACACTCACCATCATGCATCTCAAAATATATTATCTTAAGATATTTGCATGCATGAATATGTCTGTTGGTGATAAATATGATGATTATCCAAATAAGAGGAACATGGGTTTAGAAAACTAACCTAGAAGGACCCATTTAATTATGGGTACCAAAAATAGAAATATATTTAAACCTGCAGGTACTTGGTCAGTCTGACCTCACTAAGGAATGCTGAAGCAGAAGACTTCAGTCAAGAAGACTCATCCAGCAGAAGGCTAAGGACTGTGCAGAAATGATTCTAAAAGAATTCCTATATGTCCAAGCCTATCCTCAAAGACCCTCTGAGCTAACCAGAATGGAGCTCACATGGCTGCTGATCTGTATATGGGAGCATGCCATGCAACCGAAGATGAAGAAGGTCCTATATGCTCAAATCAAGAAAGGCATGCTATATGAAAAGAATCATCAAGGGAGCTCACAACAGAGGATCATTGAGCTTAAGTCAATAGGAGTTCATTATGAAAGCAGAACTTCACCAACACAAGACTGTCAAAGAAGATTACATTCGTAGTGCTGTCAAATAATCGTAGAGTGATCAGTCCTGAAAATACTCATCTCTACGATACAAAGAGATGTACTAGCTACAAAGTCCCAAAACTTTGTGGCTGATGAACCAAATGTAGATCCATAATCAGTAGGAACGTCTCAAAACGTACTACTGATAACCTCTCAGCCACCCAACCCAATATCGTGAAGTGCCTACGATCAACCATATGATCGTAGTGTAAGAACAGGAGGACACCACGATTTCAGCAATGCAATTGTCTAAAGTTGGTAGAGGATCTCCCCACCAGAAAAAGTTGAAAAATATGTCATTGCAAATCAATTCTATAGCAGTTCATCTGGAAAGCGCCTCAGGGACAAACCTGATCCTTAGCGCACTCTAAGAGGTTGGCCCTTCCTGAGCTACCTTGTCCCAGAAGAATTGCTTGATCAAATTTATCTCAAGGACCAAGTCAGTCAACGATCGGAGAGTCGAGGCTGAAGAGAACTCCACAATCGCAGTGCAATCTCAACGATCGTAGAAGACAACTCGACGATCGTAGTTCTGCCAAGGGGTATTTCAGTCCACAAGGAGATTGAAAAATGAGACAATTAATCAGCCATTCAAAATGAGGAGATAAGTTCGAGTACATCAGTGATCAAACTATGCTGCATCAAAATGAGGATAGAAGTCAAAGCCATCCACGGCAGCATTTCTCAGAAGTTGATCGTTGAGTCAACAAAGGAAATCGTAGAGTCCATTGCTGCCTTACCATTCAACTCTACGAATCAAAAGGTCAACGGTCAAAGCCACGTCAATTAAACGTCTACTCTTTTAAAAGGAAATATCTAACTGAAAAGTTATGGGGAGTTACAGCTCATTACTGGGCAACGTGCAACCAATGGACAGTTGACACATCACTGATTATGCAGAGTTAGAAGGAACTGCCTTGAGGCAAATACTTGAGTCTACATCGACCTGGTTAAAGAGTTCTACTCAAACGCCTCCATCAACTCCGAAACCCTTACTACCAAGGTTAAAGGTCAGTCTCTGAAGTTAAAATCTTCTGACCTCAATCAGTGCCTAGGTTTTCCTAACCAAGGGCTGAAGAACCTTGATAATGTCAATACTGAACAAGCGAAGGAGGTTATGGGGTACCAAAGAAACCCTAATCTTAAAGACATGAAGAAGGAGTTTCCTGAAGAGTATGAGTTCCTTGCTAAAATAGTTGGAAAATGCATACTGTGCAAGAACACTGCACATGATATAGTGATT
This sequence comes from Panax notoginseng, assembly GCA_016801055.1. Lineage (NCBI taxonomy): Eukaryota > Viridiplantae > Streptophyta > Magnoliopsida > Apiales > Araliaceae > Panax > Panax notoginseng. Next base: position 188,330,180 of record CM029017.1, read on the forward strand.
GACCAACAGTTGAAAATAATGTCAGCAATAGTTCTGAAGAAACAAATCGACTTTGGAGCTATCTTGTTCGATCAAATCTCCAAGTGGGTAGAAAAGGCTGAGAAGAAGAAGTCCACTGAAAAACCCCTGACCAAGGTGTTTCATGGTAGTCTGCTAAGTATTTTACTGAAGAAGAAGCTAGGAGGGAAAATCAAGGATGATGAGGGAGAAACTTTGAATGTGCACAAAGTGATGTCTCCACAATTATTTGTGAACTGGAAGAAGAATCCTAAGGTGAACAAAAGGCTGGCAGCTGGGAAGCTATGCAAAGAAGAGGAAAATAGAAGAGGCAGAGATCTCTGAGTTTGATGACTCTGAACCAGCAGAAATCACACCAGCCAAGAAGAAATCCAGAAGTGTGAAGAGAGCCGGTAGTGTGAAGAAAGCTCAAATCTCATCAAGAAGAGTCTCCTCAAAGGAAAAGGATAATAAAGAAAAAGTCCTAACTGCTGAAACAACAAAGAGGAGAAGCAGCAGGTTGCTTCAAGGGCCAGTTAGCAAGAAAGCTAAGGTGGAATATAAACTAGCCTCAGCTTCCCAAAACAGTACATCTGCTGAAGAGAGGGACGTAGAGTCAGCCGAAGAAAAAGAAACAGATGTCAAGGCCCAGTCTCCACAGACAACATCCTGCAATGAAAATAAAGCTGATGTGATAGAAGAAATTGCAGCATCTGCTGATAAAGAAGAATGCTCAAGCCCCATGACTAATCCTCAAAGCAGTCACTCTGTGAATAAAGAAGAGATTCAAGGTGACCAAACTCAATCTCTAAGTGTAACTGCCCCAATGACCCAAGATGATAGGTCAGATAATGCTGTGCCTGAAGAAGAAGAACTTGTCCTCTCCAATCCAGATAGTCCCCATGGTGACTCAGAAGGTGATCAGTCCAAAGAAGAAGGATGTACCCCTGCCAGTGCTAAACCACAAAGAAATCTGTATGTTGAACCAGAGGAGTCAGAGTCTGAAGAAGAAGAAGAGTCTGACTCTCCCAAAGCTGAACCTCCAAGAAGAAGGAAAAGCTACAGACTGCAAGCCAAGTTTGCCTCTAAAAGGAGTAATGGTCAATCAAATGCCATCATTGAATTGAGTGATGATGAGTCTGTATCCCATGGAGAAAGTGCTGAAGGAGAAACCAGCAATGAAGAAGATAAATCTGAAGAAGATCCTGTTAAAGAACGTTCTGGAAATGATAAGGATGGTTCAGACTATGAGAGAGGAGTAATGAAGAATGATTCAAATTCTGACAATCAAGAATCAGAAGAACTAGAATTTTACCCTTTCCTCTCTCCAGTAAAATTCACAAGAAGAATAGTGGTAGAAGTCCCAAATGAACCATCAGAGACACCACCTGAAAGATGGGTAAGTCATGGAAATGAACAGCTCAAGGTAGTACAGACGACTGCGTTTGAGGTGTTTAAAAACTGGAACATGGAAATGAACTGCACAACCATTCTCTACAATCCTGATGAAATGCTAATGAGATGGTTCTTCTAGTGGATGCCATGGCTAAAGGCCCACACTGAAGGAAATGGAAGCTACTTCAGTTGGTGTTACAAGCTGTTTCTAAGTCTGGAGCCGGTAGCTCAAAACTTCCCACGGGTGAAAAGTTATGCTACAAAAATGATCACAAACCAGCCTCAATTCAAGGCCTATCGACATGCTGGAAATCTCTACATCCCCTACGATCGTAGAGTGGATTCCGAAGGACGAAGAGTCATGACCAAGGAGCTGATCGTAGAGTCTATTCACTCTACTGCTGATGATGTTCAAGCCCAAAATCAGAGGCCTCCTTATGCTCAAGCACTACTATTTGACATTCCCTCATCCTCAACCAATGATTGGAACTCAACAATTATTCAGATTCTCCAAGCCTTCGAAAATTTGTCTAAGGATGAAGATCGTAGAGTCCAATCTAATGCTCAACCTGAAGCTGTCCAACAAAAGGATCAAATTATCTTGGAGCAGGAACTACTGAAGAGCTCTGATGAATTAAGTAGGAAGATATCTCTACTCACTGAAGAATCACAGAAGCTGACAGCAGAAGGAGATATTTCATTCCATCATAAGCTTCAAGTCACTATGGCAGACATATCTCTCAAACTCCAAGAAAGAGACAACATCTATCAGAAGGCCATACAAGATCAAAAGGCAGAAGCTCTACGAGCTCAGAAAGAAAATGAAGAGCAGATCCAAGCCCTCTCTGACAAGATTGACAACCTGAAGTAGTCTTTCTCAGTGCAACTTGTGCTAGGCCAGCAGGAACTCAAGTGTGAAGTTGCCAACTCCTCTTACCTGATGGAGCAACTTATGTCCAACATGGAGCAACTCTCTCAAATGATTGATGACAAAAAGGGGGAGAAAAAAAGACATAGAAAGAAGAGGAGCAAGAGGCACTCAAAGAAGAGCAGAGGGATAAGAATGAAGAAGTCAAAGAAGAAGACAACAACTACAAAAAGAGTATCATCATCTGAGGGGGAGCCAAAAGATGATGATCACATGATCGCAGAGTCTGAGGGGGAGCATGATCAGAAAGAAGTTGAAGGGGAGCAAGAGCAAGAAGAAGAAACAGATGAGTAGCTGATCAACAGACATCCTGGAAACATACATGGAGCCAAAGATGTACATCTCTAACTAGTTAGGTATGTTCTGGATCTAGGATGTAGAATGTCTTAATATATAAATTGCCATATCAATATAAATGACATTCATGATTAACTGTTTTAGAAATACAGTTGCTCACTGTATATAAGATTCATTCATAACATACATATGTACTTATTGTTTTTGTCAAAATCAAATAGGGGGAGATTGTCAGGAATAAGCATGTGAATGCTATTCCTATTTATATATGATTTGATGATGATATATATGCATATGAATGAATAATATGCAAGTATGCCTGCATTAAGAAAAGCTGTAAAGTCCTTTGATTGATAATAGAAATATGTGTACAAGGACTTAGAATGAATTTATTAAATATGTTAGGTTGATCCTACATAAGCAAAACAGCTTTGTAAAGTCCTTAAAAAGAAATGATGTACAAGGACTATAAAAATAGAAAGATCAAGCTTGTTAGGTTGATCTAATGATGTAATAGATAGGCTTGTCTAATCGTCGAGCACTGCACCAGAAGTCGTAGTCTGCCAGGAGAGTCAAGGTTAACTCGAGAGCTATCGAGGCAGAATAGGAGTATGCAAGATAGTAGATCTCGGAGTTCGTAGACTGCCAGCGGAAACGAAGAAGGATCGTAGTGTATCGAGTAGAGCTTCCTCGAGATTGTAGTGTGCTGAGGAAGTCATGTTCAGAATCGCAGAGACAGCCTGCCTACGAGCAAACCGATCATCTTCCAAAGCCAAGACAGAAACGTAGACTACACTCAGAGTCGTAGAGTCTACTGATGCCAAAGCCAAGTCAAGGATCATAGATCACACTCAGAGTTCGTAGAGTCCATTGATTACATGCAGAGATTGTAGTCGAGCAAGATCAGATGAAGACAACAAGCACAAGGCAGAAATCGTAGAGTGTCAAGATCTGATCTCAGGATCGTAGTGTCTGCACAGCCGAAGCTGAATCGTAGAGTGTAGAACTACGACCTCAACAGAAGTGGTCACAATGCCAAGGCAGAATCATAAAGCATATACGGTTCTCAACAAATGAACACTCCCAGAATATCCAAAGGAATGAAGCCTTTGGTTGGCACTACAATGATGCATTCCACCTTAAGGGAACCAGAGAGCACTCAACGAATGGCATGCAGGCTAGCAGAAGATCTAAGCACCAACCCAATCAGCATCAAGATTGAGTTGTAAGGCCATTTGCGATGAAGTCTTCCACGAGGAGATCCAAAGAAGACTTCAGAAGCTGACTAAGGAAACTCAGCAAATGCAGTAACTATCAAGTAAACAGAAGACAATGATCTTGGAAGCAACCAAGATCGTAGTGTTTGCTGTGACGCCCCCAAAATAGGTATACAACACCCATTCTGAGTCGTCAAAATACATGGTACAGATACAACTACAACTTTTTTAATACAACATAAAAACTGTGAGTTTAAATTAAAATATTGTCATCTAGACAATATCCACACTCAAATAAGTCCTCATTACAATTATTTATACATTATTAAACAAAAATGGTGAGGACTACTAAAACGACTTTCTAGAACCTTCATTCCATATCCCGACTAGTACTCGCTATATTCTCGTCTCCTGAGAAGAAAAATAGAACAAAAGGAAAAGGGTGAGCTCAACTAGCCTAGTAAAGAACATTATGACTAAGATAATATAGAACAAATTATCGTTAGTCCTCAACAGGAAAAAATCTAATAGAATACAATAGACAACAAGTTTTAAATCAATATTCGCAGCGAAAAATAATAATTCATAGAAGAGTTACGTAGAGAATGAAATCTACTATTATCTATGAATTTAAAAGTCTATCATCAATATTTTATCCCTGTAACATCAATCAATAATCATCTTTGCACTACAAGCCAAAGATATTCATCAGTTGGTCATGCTCATCTAAACACCTGTTCATCTTTGCACTACGGGCCAAAGATATTCATCAGAAATCATTCATCTTTGCACTACAGGCCAAAGATATTCAGTTATATAATCATTTAGGACTGAGGATGATGAAAAATATTTTAAAGAAAACGAATCCAGTGAAACAAAAGAATAAATATTAAGGATTCGTATTTCAGCTATTCCATGTCCAAAAATACCTCATAAATAATCATAGCGGAGTAAAATTTAAGAATGATCAAAATATGGATACAATCAAAGCTAGTATCCAGAATAGATATTTTGGACGAAAAGAAGAAAATTTAATTTTTTGGTGAATGGGGCCGTATTCGTGAATAGTGCCGTATACGTGAATAGTAACTCCGACATGAAAAGTTCTAAATTTGATAAAAATTTCCAACTAATATTTCGGCTTAATGATATTGAAGAAATAATATCATTTTCGAATAAAATAACCTCCCTTACCTCGTAAAGACAATACTTTTACTTGAAACACTGGATATAGGTTATGACTTGAACTTGCACCGTATAGCAACACTCAAAGTATTAAAATACTCACAAGAATACGCTCAATATATCGAGAAAGAAAGAGAGAAATCTTTAGTTTCTGGTGTGATTTTCAATTCTAACCTAAGCACCCTATTTATAGAAAAATATTTAGAACACCAAAGCAGAAAATTTAATAAATTAATAATATATTTATATAAATTTTCAAGCCAATCGTAGAAAATCTGAAATCAGCCCATTCAACACACATGTGGAACACACCATAATGAAAAAAAACGTTTTTGTTATTTAAAAAATTTTAAACTTCCAAAAATTAATTATTTAGAAACTCTGTAACTTCAATAATTCATAATAAATAGCCCTTTTATCAGAAAATTTGAATCTCATGTCTTTTTGTAGGAAATTCAATTCTCTACAACTTTACAGAAGAAAGTTTTTCCAAATTCCAAACAGAAATTGACCGAAATCCACAAACGGACGATTCTACAGGCTATAATCAAATTTCAGTCAAGAAATGGGCCCACAGACATGTTTAACATGTTTTAAACAACTTTTACAACAAAAATACTCTTCCTCCTCATATACTCATATATCTCATATTCATTATAAAAATATCATCATTATTATATTATAATAATATAATAAAATATTATTTTATCAGAAAAGATAAAATATCAATTTTTAACAATTGTCACTTTAAAATTTTTTTTCATCTATATCCACATAAAATTAATATTTTCCTAATCATATAAATCAATAATTAATTATTCATAAATAATATTACAGAATCATAATAATGACAAACAGGTCGTTCCCAGGAAAGAGGAGGCTTTCCAATAAGGATTTCTCTTTACTGGCGCGCAATTAGGTGACCAAATCTCTCCTTAGACAGAACTTTCTAGACATTGCCAATAATATTATCTAATAATATTATTCAGTTAATATGAATTATTGCTCCGATAATGGAAAATACTGTGTAGTGACAATTATTGAAACAAAAGTAATATAAAATATCAACGCAACAATTATTGAATCAATAAAATAAAATACTGAACAGTAATTATTGTAACAATTATTGAGTAGTGCCTTCTTATGTAAGAATCAATAATTGGTGCAATACCGTGTCCTACTGTTCAACAACGCGTATTACTGTGTTTTAACCACCGAGTATTCTAACAGTATTAACGGTAACAAGTACGCCGTTATTTATAAACAACTTATACTTGTCATTTTCTTCATCCAATCGCTTTCCGTTATGGGGCCCACAAAAGGCTGTGCCGTCGTACGAATATTCCCCGACAGTAAGAATATTCCACGACCAAACGAATATTCCCCGACAACAATTAATATTTTATAACCACTTGCTTATTTGAAATATTTACGCATTTTACCCATAACTAACCACATTAATCAAATTAACCCTTACTATTTCAAAATAATAAATAAAGAAAAATTAATTTTATTTATAATAAGTTGGGGTCTTACAACCTCCCCTCCTTATGAAATTTTATCCTCGAAATTGACGTACGTACTTGGTGTTTCGAAAAGATGAGAATAACTCGCTTTCATTTTCATTTCCAACTTCCAGGTCATTTCTTCAATAGCGTAGTTCCTCTACAAAACTTTAACTTGTGGTATGACCTTCGTGCGTATGACATGCTCTTTCCTATCCAAGATCTTGACAAGTATCTCCTCGTACGTTAAATCTTCGGCTATCTCGTCTGGTTCTAACTCAATAATGTGGTTCGGGTCCTTCACATATTTACGAAGCACAGATTTATGAAAAACATTACGAACACTAGACATACTTGGAGGTAACGCGAGTCTATAGGCCACATTTTCTACTCGGTCAAGAATCTGAAATGGACCAATAAATCGTGGATTGAGCTTTCCTCTCTTCCCGAATCTTGTAACTCCTTTCCATGGAGCCACATGCAACAATGCATGATCCCCAATGTTAAATTCCACGTCCTTTCGATGAAGATCTGCATAACTCTTTTGTCGATCCTGTGCCATTTGTATACGTTGTCGAATCGTTTGGATCTTCTCTGTAGTCATTCGTACCAACTCTGGTCCCAACAACGTTGCTTCTCCCACCTCATCCTAACATACTGGAGAGCGACACTTTCGTCCATACAATGCTTTAAATGGAGCCACACCTATACTTGTCTGATAACTGTTATTGTAGGAGAATTCCACCAATGGTTGGTACTTATCCCAACTCCCTTTGAAATCTAGGACACAAAGTCTTAATAGATCTTCAAGAGTTTGAATAGTCCTCTTTGATTGCCCGTCCGTTTGAGGATAGTATGCCGAACTGAACAGTAAATCCGTGCCCATAGCTTTTTGCAAGCTAACCCAAAATCTTGAAGTGAATCTTGGGTCACGATCCGAAACTATGAATACTGGCATGCCATATAGTTTCACAATCTCATCTACGTACATACGAGCAAGACGTTCAAGGGAATAAGTCTCCCGTATCGGTAAGAAATAAGCAGACTTGGTTAATCTATCAACAATAACCCAAATAGCATTTATACCCTTGAGAAACCGTGGGAAGACCCGTAACAAAATCCATGGTAATGTGTTTCCACTTCCATTTCGGAATCTCAAGTAGTTGCAATGGACCCTTTGACACTTGATGCTCTGCCTTTACACGTTGACAAGTTAAACACATCGAGATAAACTTTGTAATCTCTCTCTTCATATTGTTTCACCAAAATGTATGTCGAAGATCACGATACATTTTGGTACATCCAGGATGGATTGCAAATGGTGTATTGTGTGCCTCCATCATGATCTTGTACTTCAAATTAGAATCGTTAGGAACACAAAGTCTGGAGTGGACTCGAAGTATTCCTTCTTCATCGATTCTTTCTTCTGAAATAGCATCTTCTTGCACTTTCTTCTTCATACGCATCAACTCCGGGTCTGTGGCTTGAGCAACTTTAACTTTATCGATTAAAGTTGGTTCTATGCGTATACTTAACATCATCGCACTCGTTCCTGCATATGATCTTCTACTCAACGCGTCAGCTACCACGTTTGCTTTTTCAGGATGGTATTGAATAGTGTGGTCGTAATCTTTCAACAGCTCGAGCTAACGTCATTGTCGCATGTTGAGTTCTTTTTGGGTGAAGAAATATTTGAGACTTTTATGGTCTAAATATATCTCCACTTTCTCCCCATATAGATTGTGCCTCCAGATCTTTAGCGCGAAAACGACTGCTGCCAACTCTAGATCATGAGTAGGATAATTCCTCTCATATTCTTTAAGTTGTCGCGAGGCATAGGCTATAACTTTTTCACGTTGCATGAGAACGCATCCTAGCCCTATGCCTGAAGCATCGCTGTAGATAACAAATCCATCCGAACCAGATGGTATTGTCAAAACAGGTGCCGAAATGAGTCTCCTCTTAAGCTCTTGAAAACTCTTCTCGCATTCCTCGCTCCATACGAATTTGATATCTTTCGAGTCAGCTGAGTTAATGGGGTAGCGATTCGAGAAAACCCTTCCACGAATCTCCGATAATAACCAGCTAAGCCCAGAAAGCTACGCACTTCGGTCACCGTCTTTGGTTGTTCCCAACTTTGTATTACTTCAATCTTCGTCGGGTCAACAGATACCCTATGTTTTGACACCACGTGCCCAAGAAATGCTACTTCCTCAAGCTAGAACTCGTATTTCTTCAACTTGGCATATAGCTTGTTATCACGAAGCCTTTGCAGTACCAGCTTCAAATAGTGCTCATGATCTTCACGACTTTTGGAATATATGAGGATGTCATCAATAAAGACAACAACGAACTGATTCAAATAATCCTTGAATACTCGGTTCATTATATCCATGAAAGCCGCAGGAGCATTAGTCAATCCAAAAGACATGACTAGGAATTCATAATGCCCGTACCGAGTTTTGAAGGCAGTCTTCGAAATATCCTCAGTTTTAACCTTCAGCTGATGATATCCAGAACGAAGATCGATCTTTGAAAAGAATTGTGCTCCTTGTAACTGGTCAAACAGGTCATCAATACGAGGTAGCGGATACCTATTCTTGATAGTGACATGGTTTAATTCCCGATAATCGATACAAAGTCGCATACTCCCGTCTTTCTTCTTTACAAATAAAATAGGAGTACCCCAAGGAGATGTACTAGGACGAATGAAACCGATGTCCAACAACTCTTGTAGTTGGACCTTTAACTCCTGAAGTTCAATAGGAGCTATTCGATATGGGGTTTTAAAAATGGGCTTTGTACCAGGTTCAAGATCAATAAAGAATTAAACTTCACACTCTGGGGGTAGACCGGGAAGTTCTTCAAGAAATACGTCAGGAAAGTCAATAACAACAGGAATATTATTCAAATATGACGTGTCTTTATTCAAATCCATAACATGGGCTAGGAAAGCTTGACATCCATTTTTTAATAAATGAATGGCTTTATGGCTTGATATAACAGTGATTGATTTTAATGGCTTAGTTGCTTGAATTCGTACAACAGGTTGGTTAGGAATATGAAAACTAGCAACCTTACGAAAATAATCAATTTTGGCATGATGAGTAGTTAACCAATCAGTCCCTAAAATCACATTAAAAGCAAGTATCTTTAAAGAGATAAGGTCAACAGGTAATGTGATGGTGCCAACTTGGATCAAACAAGATTTATAAATAGTGGATGTGATGAAAGTTTCTCCTAACGGAGTCTCCACAGATAAATCAAAGTCTAAAGTTTAAACGTTGAGCACAAGCAGGAGAAATAAATGAATGGGTAGCACCGGTATCTAGTAAGGTATAAACTTCACATGAATTTATGATTAGCTTACCCGTGATCACCTCTTTTGGGTTTCTCGCATGTTGACCAGTCACGACAAACGCTCTTCCAAGAACCTTGACTTTGACTTTTCTGGGACAGTTTTTTGAGTCACCATCCCCGCTGGACTTGGTTTCGCTACAGTGCAATCTCGAGCGATATGTCCTTCCTTTCCACAATTATAACATACCTTAAACTGTTGTGGGCAGTTTGGGCTGATATGTCCTTCTTTTCCGCACTTATAGCATATAACCGGTGGTCATTCTCCTCCCTTGGAACCAGTTGCTGCTGGTGCTGACATCTTCGTATTGTCATTGTTGAATCTCCTCTTTTTAAAATCTCCTCCCGACTCGCTTCTTCTATTTTCATGGCCACTATTACCACCAGAGTGGTTGCCGTTATTGTCTGTATTTTTCTTTCTCCGCTGGTTATCATTATTCTGATGACTGCTGTCACCGGTATGATCCTGGTTGTGGTCTCTCGGTTGACCGTACTCGTTATCTCGCTCTAATAATTGAGCCCTGTTGACAACATCTGAATAGAGAGAAAATTTATGAGAAATGAGATATTGATGTATGCCGAGTTTCAAACCTCTCAGAAACATCCGCGGCATACGTTCCTCATTCTCCACCAAATGAGGTGCAAACCTGGACAACTCTACAAACTTTGCCTCGTACTGGGACACCGTCATGTTATTCTGCTCTAGTCTAATAAATTCTACCTCCTTCACATGACGAATACTTTCAGAAAAGTACTTGTCATTGAACAGTTTCTGAAATGTCTCCCAAGACATGCTGAGTGCGGCAGGCTGAGTACATTTCACAGACTCCCACCAGTAGTCTGCCTCGCCACGGAACATAAAGGTGGCGAATGGAACCTTCTGTTTCTCCGTGCATCTCAAGACATCGAATATCTTGGTAATTTGCTTGACCCACGTTTCTGCCATGATCGGATCCGGCTTTCCCTTAAATTCTGGTGGTCCCAATTCTTTGAACTGATTGACTGTGACAAACCATAAATTGCTATCATTTTCTCCTGTATTTTGAACACGAGTCTCCTTCGTCTGGTTTTGCATGAATTACAAAAAGCTTATAAGCATCCCATCGTTCATCATCTGCTCATTGGTGTTGTTTACAGGAGGAACATTGCCAGCCTGTTGCACGTTCTCCTCGTTGGTGAGTACAGGCGTCTCCACGGTTTCATTTACTCCACTGTTAACATTCTCAGTCGACATTCTCAATATTGCCATAAAACAAGGATTAATTTAACAAATTAACATATCACATAATATCTCTATATTATAACCGACCAACAAATAAGCTTAGGTAGGACACACTAGCGAAGAATTTACTTGTCTCTCCCCTCCTAGTTCTATTCCCGATCTCCGCCAGAGATCATATTCCTAAGCTCTGATACCAACTGTGACGCCCCCAAAATAAGTATACAACACCCATTCTGAGTCGTCAAAATACATGGTACAGATACAACTACAACTTTTTTAATACAACATAAAAACTGTCAATTTAAATACAAATATTGTCATTTAGACAATATTCACACTCAAATAAGTCCTCATTATAATTATTGATACATTATTGTACAAAAATGGTGAGGACTACTAAAATGACTTTTGATGAGTGAGTTTTATACACATGAATTGGATACATTCGGGCTTAATTTATTATTATTCTCAAGTCTTTTAGAATAGTTTTTAAGTATTTGTGTCTATTCATGCATATTTTACATTGTTTTGTAGGATTTGGGACAAAAGTTACTTGGATCGACGTTCGGGGTGGCTAGATTCGCGTTTTCGGCTTGCCCTTTACACAGTAGTCACTTCAAAGCCAATTTGAGTATTGCTACAACCTTATTTCGAAAACCTTAAAGAATAAAAGTTGTAGATCTACTTCTTCTCTTTCCGGAACATCTTGAATCATCAAAATCGGAGTTTGGACAAAAAAATTATGGCTATTTTTCCAAAGGACGTCGGAACAAAAAATGTCAGAACAAGTGGCCAGCGCCGAGGCGCCCAAACCAAGGCCATTTCCAGCGCCGGTGCGCTAGGGGGCAGAATCCCAGCGCTGGGGCGCTGGGGAAGAGTCTGGTCAGGCTTGGACGCGTTTTGGGGCGAATTTTGACACCTTTTTGACTCCAAATTGGATTGGGTTTGTTCCTAAGCTAAAAATTAGACTTGTAACCTATAAATACATGATGTAAGGCATAAAATAGAGGGGGATTACATAGATTAGACTAGATTAAACACTCCATTAGATTAGAATCTAAATCCTAGTTCTTAATTAGCCATTGGAGATTGAAGCAAATTGAATAACGCTGAAGATCAAGAGCAAGAGCAAGAGGGGAGCATCAGATTTACTGACAACAGATTCTGTTTTCTTCTCTTGATTTTAATTCATTAATTATGAACTAACTCTTTTATTAAGATTTTAATTGAACTTTTTATGGTTATGAATTGATTCTCTAATTTAATTTAAAGTGAATTGTTTGTCTTGCCTTGTATTTATTGATTAATTATCTGGCCTATAATTACCGTGTTACTCTAGAAGGAATCGAGAGAGGAATTCTAGAGTTAGAACTGGACAGGGTGACATGTGACTTAGTTATTTGCACAGTGAATAATTAGGTTTGTGAATAGAATGAGAATATCTATTTGCCGCATGTAACACATAAGGAATTGGAATTGTAGCGAGTTTGATTCAATTGATTTGCATAGAGATATAGCAAAATTAATCTGGGTTAAATAGAAGGCAATTGATCACTCGAGAGAGGACTTTTGGCATTTGAGAATTCCTGTTAACAATTCAGTAGGCATAATAAATGGGATAATTAGACAATTGATTTATAGTTCATAATTGGGGATATTGGAGTCTTAATCTTTATTTATCTGAATTCATTCAAATCTTAGTTTTGTTTATTTGATTTATTTTAGAATAATTTCTTTTAATTGTTAATTTAGTTTTCTTAATTAGAAAATCACAATTTACAGTTGTTTATATAAAATTGATTTGGTTAAGAGTTAGTATTTGGTAATTTTTATTAAATAATTCCTCGTGGGAACGATACTCTACTTTTACTTTATTACTTGTTGACCGTGTATACTTGCACGTATTCATTGATTGCGAAATCAACCAACAACTTTCTAGAACCTTCATTCCATACCCCGACTAGTACTCGCTACATTCTCACCTCTTGAGAAGAAAAATGAAACAAAAGAAAAATGGTGAGCTCAACTAGCCAGTAAAGAACATTATGACTAAGATAATATAGAATAAATTATCGTTAGTCCTCAACAGGAAAAAATCTAATAGAATACAATAGACAACAAGTTTTAAATCAATATTCGCAGCGAAAAATAATAATTCATAGAATAGTTACGTAGAGAATGAAATCTACTATTATCTATGAATTTAAAAGTCCATCATCAACATTTTATCCCTGTAACATCAATCAATAATCATCTTTGCACTACAAGCCAAAGATATTCATCAGTTGGTCATGTTCATCTAAACACCTATTCATCTTTGCACTACGGGCCAAAGATATTCATCAGAAATTATTCATCTTTGCACTACATGCCAAAGATATTCAGTTATATCATCATTTAGGACTGAGGATGATGAAAAATATTTTAAAGAAAACGAATCTAGTGAAATAAAAGAATAAATATTAAGGATTCGTATTTCAGCTATTCAATGTTCAAAAATACCTCATAAATAATCATAGTGGAGTAAAATTCAAAAATGATCAAAACATGGATACAATCAAAGCTAGTATCCAAAATAGATATTTTGAACGAAAAGAAGAAAATTTAATTTTTTGGTGAATAGTACCGTATTCGTGAATAGTGCCGTATACGTGAATAGTGCCGTATACGTGAATAGTAACTCCGACATGAAAAGTTTCAAATTTGATAAAAAATTCAACCAATATTTCGGCATAATGATATTGAAGAAATAATATCATTTTCGAATAAAATAACCTTCCTTACCTCGTAAAGACAGTACTTCTAGTTGAAACACTGGATATAGGCTATGACTTGAACTTGCACCGTATAGCAACACTCAAAGTATTAAAATACTCACAAGAATACGCTCAATATATCGAGAGAGAGAGAGATCTTTAGTTTCTGGTGTAATTTTCAATTCTAACCTAAGCACCCTATTTATAGGAAAATGCTTAGATCACCAAAGCAGAAAATTTAATAAATTAATAATATATTTATATAAATTTTCAAGCCAACCGTAGAAAATCTGAAATCAGCCCATTCAACACACATGTGGAACACACCATAATGAAAAAAACGTTTTTGTTATTTAAAAAATTTTAAACTTCCAAAAATTAATTATTTCAGAACTTTGGAACTTCAATAATTCATAATAAATAGCCTTTTTATCAGAAAATTCAAATCTCGTGACTTTTTATAGGAAATTCAATTCTCTACAACTTTGCAAAAGAAAGTTTTTCCAAATTCTAAATAAAAATTGACTGAAATCCACAAACGGGCGATTCTACAGGCTATAATCAAATTTCAGTCAAGAAATGAACCCACAGACATGTTTAACATGTTTTAAACAACTTTTACAATAAAAATACTCTTCCTCTTCATATACTCATACATCCCACATTCATTGTAAAAATATCATCATTATTATATTATAATAATATAATAAAATATTATTTTATCATAAAAGATAAAATATCATTTTTTAACAATTGTCACTTTAAAAATTTTCTTCATCTATATCCACATAAAATTAATATTTTCTTCATCATATAAATTAATAATTAAATATTCATAAATAATATAACAGAATCACAATAATGACAACCAGGCCGTTCCCAGGAAAGAGAGGGCTTTCCAATAAGAATTTCTCCTTACTGGCGCGCAATTAGGTGACCAAACCTCTCCTTAGGCAGAACTTTCTAGACATTGCCAATAATATTATCTAATAATATTATTCAGATAATATGAATTATTGCTCCGATAATGAAAAATACTGTGTAGTGACAATTATTGAAACAAAAGTAATATAAAATATCAACGCAGCAATTATTGAATCAATAAAATAAAATACTGAACAATAATTATTGTAACAATTATTGAGTAGTGCCTTCTTACGTAAGAATTAATAATTGGTGCAATATCGTATGCTACTGTGCAACAACGCGTATTACTGTGTTTTAACCACCGAGTATTCCAACAGTATTAACGGTAATAACTACGCCGTTATTTATAAACAACTTATACTTGTCGTTTTCTTCATCCAATCGCTTTTTGTTATGGGCCCACAAAAGGCTGCGCCGTCGTACGAATATTTCCCAACAGTAAGAATATTCCACGACCAAACGAATATTCCCCAACAACAATTAATATTTTATAACCACTTGCTTATTTGAAATATTTGCACATTTTACCCATAACTAACCACATTAATCAAATTAATCCTTACTGTTTCAAAATAATAAATAAAGGAAAATCAATTTTATTTATAATAAGTTGGGGTCTTACATTTGCCAAATAAAGAAAGAACTGAAAAGTGAACTGAGATACTGGTCAGCCTCTGAAGAGCAAGGCTAAAGTGATTAAGTGCAGGGTCAGTTCATTGATGATAAGTGAACGGGAGATCACAAGGAGAAAGCAACCTACCCATCAGAGTTGTCACTTTAATGTCTTGGGCAGGTTGAAGACTTTATTATTTCCTTCTGATTTCTCGATCAGAGGTTGTCCTTTTGCATCGATGCACTCAATAAGCTTTTATCCGAATACCCTTCAGATTGAACCGTTGCCAATGCTTCAGTCTTCGGGTGTTCGAACTCTACGATTCTGATGCACGTCTTCGAGGACCTGATCGTAGTGTCTTATTGAGTGTTGCTCATTGACTGGTAGAGTTAACACTACGATCTTGAAGAGTGTTGATTAGATCTTCAAAGCAGACCACTTCTTCCTCGTATTGTGCAGTGCTTCAATACTTCTGTTTGCTTCGACTGTTCTCAAAGACTGATGGCCTAATTCCTTGCTCTGGTCCCCTTCTGAATATCAAGACACCTCAGATTTATGAAATAGTAGATTACAATGTCAGATAAAGTATGACATGTCACATCAGCAGTACCTCTATCAACTCGAGATCTGTGAAGATATTTGAATAGCCTTCAACGGCTACTTTCCAACGGAAAGATTGGGAAGGAGTATAAATCTAGAAGAGCTTCAAAGATCAAAGGTTGCTGGAGTTGCCGAGTTTGGAGAGAAGGTGGACTGATCTAAACCACGTGAAATAGTGAGTCCGAAGGCTCACTCTACGATCCACCAAGAACACTCAGATACATGCAAAGGAAGAAGTAGAAGTGAGAGTTCTACTATGTTGAAGTGAGAGTTCTACTACAAGAAGAGTGTTCTGAATTGTCGAGAGAAATAAGTGCATCATGTCATCTTGATGTTCATCATTGGAAGACTCTAAGTACAATATAAAAGAGCCTACAATCATCTTAGCAAGTCCACCATGAGAAGGCATCAAGTAGAAAGAAGGGAGATCACAAATGCCATCTTGGTGTCAAGCATGAGAAAGCTTCTAAGTACCTAACAGAAGAGCTTACAGTCATCTTAGAAGCCTATCATGTGCAACAATCAAGTACTAAGGAGAAGGATCATCAAGGCAGTTCATAAAGGGGTCATTCGAAGTGGTTGAGTAACCGAAGAAGCTGAGCATCATGAAACACTCAGCTGCACTTCAAGGATGATCAAGCCAAGCTGCTAAGTATAGAAGATGTTCAGAGAGCATGAAGACATCTTAGCAGCTAAGCACCGTCTCCAACAATAACAAACAAACAAACAACAGCCAGGGCCTGAGGGGTCCTTGTCCGGAGGGACTAAATGAAGCAGGGCCAGAAGGGTCCTTATCCGGAGGGACTAAATGAAGTTCCAAGCCTACTGGGCTTGAAGAGTTCCTAAGGAACTAGAGGAGTCCCAAGGCTACTGGCCTTAAAGAGTTCTTAGTGAACTGAAGTCCCAAGGCTGTTGGCCTTGAAGGAATCTTAGTGATTCAGGGTGTTGCCCTTCCTTAGTGGAAATCCTGCTAGTTGAAAACAGAAGAGTGGATTAGGAGCTTGAGTCTCTGAACCACTTTAAACCCCTTGTGTCTTTTACATTATGTCATTTATATTATGTACTATAACTGCTATAACTGCTATGTATGTTTTAACTGCTTACAACCAAACTAATTCTACGAACAATGTATGTATGATTATGAATATATCAATGAAGGGGATCTTTTACTTATTCTGTTGTGCTTAAAAAGATTCTATGTTTGTCATATGCTAATTTAATAGCAATACAAAATAAACAAGAAAAATATTTAAAAATAAAAAGGATCTATTCAACCCCCAGTTCTAGATCTATTATGCCCTCTGGGAACTAACATAATGGAACGAAAATATTATAACAAAGATGATGCAATACAATAAATACTGAACAAGATAATCCTTTATAAGTGTTGAGTATGAGAAATCATGCTTTAACATGCTGTAAGGTCAAATGACCAATGAACTCTTTACTAGAATTGACAGTAATACTACTACAATCCATGGATATATATAGTTTATAAAAGCTATTTTATATCCTAGACTCGTACTTTAGGGGATCAGCCAAAGTACCCTACATTGTGCACAACATAACAGTCTAATGACACTTTTCATGTCCTTCGGAATCATATGTCCAGTACAATATGCCCTTATAAAAGGGTTATTCGTTCACAACATTATACAATAATCCGCACCACAATAAAGATGTTTTGGAGAACATTAAATGAGAATTTCATGAATAATATCAATGTATCTCAACAGTTGTCTAACCGAATCAATGGCATTGGCATGCTTTCAATATAACTCATGTAAGAGAGAAGTTCAATATACTATTCTTTTGAAGCTGATTGGAATAAAAAGGTTATTTAACCTTATATTTTTCATATTAGGGGGAGACAGTTCAGAAATTAGAGAACTTGTCTACTGCAGAATACTTGCTCAATAAGGAGTAAGAGTTAAAAACTTGCCTTGTTTGTAGACTATTAATAAGATTCAGCTTACTATGTTCTCACAGAGCCTACACAATTTATTTGCATTTACAAGCCTATTAGCCAATTAGCCAAGTCATATAGTTTGTGTAGGTTCACACATCACATAAGTCAGTGGTTAAGTTTGTAGTTAGATTCCTACATTTTATTCATTTTTCAAATATCTCATCCATGTTTTCACATTAGACAATCTTCTCTTTAATGGGGTTCGACATGCTTACAATAAGTAATAGGAATCATATTACAATTATTATGGCATTAATCAAGCATGTTAGCCACATAGTCAAGTCATACATCATGTAGTTTCAGTAGTCATGGTTAGACTTCCTATATTTGATACATTTTTTCAAATATCTCATCCATGTTTTCATATTAGTCAATTTTCTCTTTAATATGGTTTGACTTACTTTCAGTTCATAACTTTATATGTTTTAAGTTCATATACATTGCAACCTTCTTTATAATTTGGGTATGTCAAGGTGAATACATAAGGTTTTTCATGAATTGAGGATGGTTGTGTATTATAGAGTAAGCTTTAGCTTTCCTTTTTGCTTTTGCAAAATATAATGTTAAACTATTCATTTAACTTATTACGTTTCTAATTTGTGTCAAAACAGTCTTCTTATAGCATTAATAACCTTTTAATGTAATAATAGCTCCAACTTGACTTAGCCTATGATATTCTATGTTCTTTATACATAGTTCAAGTGTACAAAAGAAATCATGTTTTTGGGGTAATCACAACTTGTTTGGGTAATTTATAGTTCTCATAATATTTTGTAGTTATTGTGTTAAATAGACTTGCTTTCCATTATAATACCCAAGACAACTTCTTATTGGTTAAGTGTGTGTGTGTGTGTATATATATATATATATATATATATATATAGCAGTCCTCTATAATCTCTCTATGCTGGCAGCCAAGCTTGGCTTGGCCCTTTTGGCTTGGCCCTTGGGGCTTAGCTAAGCTTGGCGTGGCCTTGCGGCCCTATTTGAAGCCTAACAGCCCCTTAGCTCATGTTACTTGCTATGTCACTCGCCAATCCAACCTTTTTCATTACCCATCTAGCTGAACCAAGAATTTTCTATATATATACTACACACTTGTTCACTTAGGAGTCATAGACTAGGCTTTAAGGGTAAACTTTTAAACTATGCCAAGAAACCAACATGGCCAGCAACTGTTGCACGCTGCAGCTGTCGCACGCTTGCTGTTGCCAATGGGCAGCAGCTGTGCTTCTCCTTTCAAGCCATAATTTTCATTTATAATGACTCCTTTTAGCAAAACAAAGATGATGCATTCATTAGATAAAGCATCAACAACCAGGTGATATTTAGCTACACAAATACAATGATTATTAGCCCCAAAAAGAACTCCAACTATGGCCCAATAGGACTATTGCTGGTGCCGAGGCAGCAACCTTACACATTGCCAACCAAAAATTATAACTCATATGTTAACTCAACTGCCAAAAACTTTTATCAAGATATATAATCTTTATATCATTACTAGCATTGAGATAATAATTCAAATATTATGATTAGATCTTTAATTTCATCATGTAACTCAAATTAGTTACCCAAACTGCTATAACCACCCCTTTTTGCTGCATTCCGCTGCTGCCCATAGGTAGCAGCCCTTGACCCCCTCCTTTTTGCTTTTTTGTAACCTTTGAAACTTAAGTTCAGTTATACCCAATTTTAACATATTATATATAGCATATGGAAGTATTTCAAGCTTATAAAATCCCTCCATTCCAGTCTTAAAATGCTGCCAAAATAGAAACTCCAAATGACTTGACATACTAAGTCTAAATTTCATTGTTAATTAGAAATTAAGCTTTGTTCTATCTTGACACACTCAAACCCTTTAATTAGCATCACATATGAGTAATAAATCAAGCCGAAGCTCTGATTCTACCAAAGTTTTGATTTTAGATAAAAACAGTTCCTTGGAGCATTCTAACAAACATCTTACGTACACAGTTTTAAAACACTCTTTTCATAGCTATTGGTTTGTTTTAAAAACCTAGTTTAGCTCCCTTATTGCTCCACACAACCCAACCTATTCTCCTCTACTCAAATTCAGCCACATAGCAGTCAAACACATGATCAAAGTAACAAATAAAAAGAACAATCAAGTATCGCATAGTAATGATGCATATATTAGTATACAAAACACAATTGTTCACCCTTTCAGCCATGTGGTGACTGGAGTAGCACAGTGTGCCCAGCAGTATGCTGGTGCGCCACTACAACTGCTGCTGCCAGCAGTTATCTAACCCAACAGTCCCTTTTGGCCATTTTATCTCATACAACCAAGGATCCTATCAAAGTTGGTTGTTGATTTATTATAGCTAGTATAGCAACTATTTTTCACAGATTATCAACACTCCAAACTGAAGTCTTAGAGAAATGAAAAAAGGGAAGTAAAACTGCCCAGTCAGAGTTTTCACAAGATTTAACACACTAATTCTAATTTTTCATTTTTAACAAGAAATTAAGTTTCTATCTAATTTGTCATACCTCAAATACTCTAATTATTACCACATATGCTAAATGAATCAAGTCCATGCTTTACTTTGTTGCAACAGTAAATTTTCAGTCAAAACAGTCCATATTAATAACCATAGCATAACAGTCCATTTAACACTACAGCAGTTCATATGGTAACATAGATCATACTTACAGAAATCCCATATAACCATTAACCTTAGGTACCAATGTTACATAATTTGTAAGGCCTTTGATTTCACATGCTTAAATAACATTTCAATGATGTTGCTCCTACTGATTAGTAATTCATGGCTACCTTAAAATACTACTACTATTAACAGTATAGCAGCTCTTTTAGTTACTTTAAGTTTATTTTATCAAAACATAATCCTGAACATTAACCAACTAATCACAATATGTAGATGCAACCTTTTAGCATGCTTGATATCTTAATAATATATGGTTTATTTGATATCCTTTTCTCTAAATCACTGTTAGCATACACAAAACCAAATCAGTCCTTAGCTTGGTAAACTATCAAATGCATAGAGTGCAGTCCTTATATATGTATATATTACATGATCTCTAGCTCACTGCCCTCAACCGTATGGCTTAAACAACATCAAGCATAAAACCACGCTTATCAGTCCCAATCATAGCAGTTCAAATAACATGAAAATAGTCATCATATTGTACTAATTTACTATAACAGCCATACATGTTCCCTAGTCACTAACAGTTTAGTTGCTACCAATTAGAGAAGCAGGAACGACTGGAAAAGGATTGGGAGGCCAGAATTGGCTTACCTTGTTGATTTGAAGGTTACAAGTGAGTTGTACTGCTTAGTTTTCTTTTCTCTCCCAGCCGTTACTCTTCCACTCTTACTCTACTTTATTTCTTTTGGGACTCTACTAAGTGATGAAGCTAATTGGTTTTAGGCAATGAGTTTGGCCTTTTATGGCTGAGCTTAGCGTCTTCTACTGTTAACTCTATAACCTCTACTTGACCCCTACTCAGCCATCCTACCAAGCAGCAACACTCGATCCTAGCCTAGCTAATTTGGCTCTTACCCAGCCACCCTACCTTACATGCTAAACCTTATCCTCTGTATTCTGACCTGCTACTTGTCTGCTAACTTACCTGCTAAACATAACTAACTTAGAAACCATATATATGCTTGCTATCTGACTACGTATTCAAGTTATGCCACTGTTTTTCTTGTTTAGTTTGAAACAGTTAACTTGCTATACACCACTGGGTTTACAGGATTAGGTTGGGTAGGAGTTTAATAAATTCTTAATTTGGGCTTAAACCAATCCTCTCTTGTTACCGATGGTAGCTACCGAATTGGGTTGGAAAATGAGTATGAATTGGCTTTATATTAGGCCCCATACCATAAACCATATTCCTAATTTAATTGAAGGAGACTTGTAAGCATACATGGCAAAATTATTACGGCCCAATATGGACTTTTGATAAATTTACACACATGAAACTTTTATCTAACATTTTCTTTCTTTACCATTAAATAATGTTTTTGAATGAATATAATTATTATATAATTATTTCATTAATCACATAAGAAATTTCAAGACAAGAATATTTCATAACTTAAGACATGTTGGCTTTCCTTTTTATTCTTGATGTTTATATAACATTATATTTAATGTATATATCAACATCACTCTATTTACCATTCATAATCTAGGATACTTACTAATCTAATAAATAAAAATTTTGTCACAATAAGAAGTAAAAAAAAAAAAATCATACGCAAAATTTGACATTATATTAATTGAATATTACAAAGGATTTTCTGAGTCATTACATTATCCGTAATATGAATCAAAGTATCATCTTGGGCACCCCTTTCTTGCGTCTTTTGAGGCCTATTTCAAAAATTGATACTTTAGGTATTCATACTATTCTTAACAACAGGCATATTGTGTTTGAATTTATAATAGAACCTTAAACTAAAGAATTAAATCAAGTTAAGCACATGATTTATTTTAAAGAAAAACAGATTAATTTTATTCAAATAAAATTTCTTACTACAGAACAGAGAATTGTACAACCTTCTTTACAGGAAAAAATTAAATTAATTTACAAAACTCTTCAAGTTGAAATCTGTAGTAATGTTCCAAATGCTTTTTGGAATAGGAAGAAGCATATTATTTCTCTTCCTTATATCCCTAATTTCAATGAGAAAAATATTCCTACTAAGTCTCGACCCAGTCAGATGAAAAAGGAATATTTACTCCTTTGCAAAACTGAAATTGAGTCTCTTATACAGAAAAAAATTAATAAAACCTAGTACTTCTCCCTAGAGTTGTATAGCCTTTTATGTTAATAAAAATTCAGAAATTGAGCGAGGAACTCCCTGACTCATTATCAATTATAAACCGCTTAATGAAGCCTTTCAATGGATTAGATATCCAATTCCAAACAAGAAGGACCTCATTGACAGACTTCATGATGCCACTATTTTCTCTAAGTTTGACATGAAATCAAGATTTTGGCAAATATAAATTAAAGAACAAGATACTTATAAAATTGCTTTTACAGTACCCTTTGGCTATTATGAATAGAATGTTCTTCCATTTGGTGTCAAAAACGGACCATCTGAATTTCAACATATCATGAACGATATTTTTAATCCTTTTACTGAATTTATCATTTGTTATATTGATGATGTCTTAATTTTCTCCTCATCCATTGAACAACACATTAAACATTTAAATATTTTCAAAAATGTTATCATAAAAAATGGTTTGGTAGTTTCTGCCCCTAAAATGAAACTTTTCCAAACAAAAATCAGATTTCTCGGACATAATATTTCCAATGGAACTATTATTCCTGTGACACCCTCAAATCCGGGTTACCTAACCCCCGAGTTTGGTGTTCACGATCCACAATAATATAACATTTAACTACCCATTTATTTATAAATAGGGATACATAACTTATTAACATATGTTGTTAATACATAAGTCCCAGGTCTGCTAACCTTAACATTACAAACATACCCCTTAGATATACAAAAAGGGTTTACAATACAACATAATAATAATAATGTTCATTATACTAATTTATCACTATACCTTTTCCTTTGTTCCTCTTCGCAGCACCTTCTGCAACTTCGTCCCTAGCTGAAAAGTTTTATTTAGCAAGGGTGAGCAACAAGTTTGCCCCGTAAGTTAAGACATACGATAAATGTATATAAATTAATATCAAGTCTTCTCACATTCTACGCAATAATAATCTGATAATGAAATAGTACAACGCTTTCAAGGTTTTCTACGATATTCAAATGAATAATCAAGAATTAATTCTACGAAATAGCAAAGTGGAATGCTATTCCAGATTTATGCTGAGCGGTCCATTGGATCTTGAACTTCTCTTCTCGAGTAACTATCAAAGAATTGACTTTGATATACCCAGGTGTATCAAATAACCATAAAGATTAAATCATACCCCTCTGCAAGTATATAAAGTGATTAGCTTTATTATACCCTATATTATGCATAATACTTAATCGCGTGCAAAGGCCGGATATACAACCAATAAAATATTTCCTTTATATAAAAGGTTGTTCTTCTCAGTCTCAGAATCAAGATTTTGATTTATCAACAAAATATTGTGATTTTAATTTCT
This sequence comes from Panax notoginseng, assembly GCA_016801055.1. NCBI lineage: Eukaryota > Viridiplantae > Streptophyta > Magnoliopsida > Apiales > Araliaceae > Panax > Panax notoginseng. The sequence continues at coordinate 188,354,292 of CM029017.1, forward strand.
AATTACTTCTCGATCTAGCCGAAATAATTGGCATCGATCTGTCAATAATAAAAGAATTCTCTTCTTAAATCTATCAAGTTCTAACAAATGTTCGTATAACCAGAATAATTGGCTAAGACACTTCTCAACATAATTCGATAATAAACAAAAATTATTTGTACTGTCAATATTAGCTTCTACGGATATTAATATCCAACAACAGTTATTCTACGAATGTACATTTTTCGAATCAGTAATTCAATTTGAATTATTAACAAACATGCACTAACTGCGAATAATCAACAATAAATCCCTGGACGTGGTCTAATTAGCAATAATTAACCACCAATAATAATTAAACAATATTAACTCAAGGTTGAGCTAGGGAACTTGCCTTCTCCGCTGATTATAGCTACACAATAAACTTATCTGCATTCGCAAGACCTATAATTAACAATATCGGTCTCACAATTAGCACAATATTTCATAACATACAACACTGTAATTCACAGTCAATCTTCTCCTATACACAATACCATATAGCCACATCAGTGTTTATAACATATATAAACACTTATTAAGTATAACTAGTTCAGTCTGGTTGGACTTCAGTCCATTCTCGGTGTTCTGGTCACCTTGTCAAATAATTTACACATTGATTGTCAATTTAATTTGGTTTCTAAGCTTCAATATTAATTTAGATAAGTCAATTATCATTTATAATATTTTTCGGAAGCTTTTAATAATTTATAAACAATTATTATAATTTATAATAATTTTTTCAAACATCAGAATCATTTTTAAATGATTTAATTATCAAATAATCTTATCATCATTAACATTTAATAATATAAAAATATTAATGATATACTTGTCAAAATATTAAAGTTATTATTAATAACTTAGAATATTTTTAAATCATTAATATTCTACTTAAATGATTTTTAAAATCATTTTTAAATCATCACCATTAATATCTAAATATTAATGAAATTATTATCCAAATATTAAAAGTCATTAATTATAACTTAAAATATTTTTAAATTATTCTTCTCATTTTTTTAAAATGATTTTTAAATCAATAAAATCATTGTTAAGAGGAGATTCAACAATGATGGAAAGACGTCAGCACCAGCACCCGTTGTTAAGGAAGGAGAACGACCACCTATCATATGTTTCAAATACGGAGGGGAGGGGCACATCAGTCCAAACTGCGTGATGCCGTCTAAAGCATGTTATAATTGTGGAAGAGAAGGTCATTTAGCTCGATTTTGTCGTTTACCAAAAACAAGTTCAGCCATGATGGAGGCACCAAAGGTCGTCCCAGAAAAGTCAAAACCGGTAGTGCAAGGGAGAGCATTTGTTGTGACCTCTTAGAAAGTAAGGAACCCGAATGAGGTCATCACGGGTAAGCTTATCATACACTCTAACGAAGTCTATACTTTATTTGATACCGGTTCTATCCATTCTTTTATTTCTCCTACTTGCGCTCATCGATTAAATTTGACTCGGGAGAAATTAGACTTTGACTTATCTGTTGAAACTCCATTGGGAGAAACCTTCATTACATCCACGGTTTATAAGTTTTGTTTGGTTCAAGTTGGTACCCACATATTACCTGTTGATCTGATTTCATTAAAAATACTTGCATTTGACGTGATTCTAGGGATTGATTGGTTAACTACTCATCATGCAAAAATTGATTATTTTGGTAAGGTTATTAGCTTTCATATTCCTAATCGACCTATTATGCGAATTCAAGCAACCAAACCATTAAAATCAATTGATGTCATCTCAAGCCATAAAGCTATTCATTTATTGAAAAACGGATGTCAAGTTTTCTTAGCTCATATCACGGATCTAAACAAAAATATGTCAGTTTTGAATGATATTTCTATTGTTAATAAATTCCCTGACGTATTCCCTGAAGAACTTCCCGGCCTATCCCTAGAGCGTGAAATTGAATTTTGTATCGACCTTGAACCCAGTACAAAACCCATTTCCAAAGCCCCATATCGAATGGCTCCTATTGAACTTTAGGAGTTAAAGATCCAACTGCAGGAATTGTTAGACATTGGCTTTATTTGTCCTATTACTTCTCCTTGGGGTGCTCCTGTTCTATTCGTGAAGAAGAAAGATGGAAGTATGCGACTTTGTATTGATTATCGGGAGTTGAATCATGTCACCATCAAAAACAGGTACCCATTGCCACGTATTGATGACCTGTTTGACCAGTTGCAAGGAGCACAATTCTTTTCAAAGATCGATCTTCGTTCTAGATATCATCAGCTGAAGGTTAGAACTGAGAATATTCCAAAGACGGCTTTCAGAACTCGGAACGGGCATTATGAATTCTTAGTCATGTCCTTTGGATTGACTAATGCTCCTGCTGCCTTCATGGATATGATGAACCGGATATGATGAACCGGGTATTCAAGGAATATTTGGATCACTTTGTGGTCGTCTTTATTGATGACATCCTTATTTATTCCAAAAGTCTTGAAGATCATGAGCAACACTTGAGGCTGGTACTCCAAAAGCTTCGTGAATACAAGCTTTATGCCAAGTTGAAGAAATGCGAGTTCTGGCTAGAGGAGGTAGCATTCCTTGGGCACGTAGTATCAAGTCATGGAATATCTGTTGACCCGGCAAAGATTGAAGTTATTCAAAGCTAGGAACAATCTAAATCAGTAACCGAAGTACGTAACTTTCTCGGTTTAGCTGGTTATTATCGGAGATTCGTGAAAGATTTTTTTGAATCGCTATTCCACTAACTCAGCTCACTCGGAAAGATACAAAGTTCGGTTGGAGCGAAGAATGTGATAAGAGTTTTCAAGAACTCAAGAGGAGACTCATTTCAGCACCTGTTCTAACAATACCATCTGGCTCGGAGGGATTTGTCATCTACAGTGATGCTTCGAGCAAAGGGTTGGGATGCGTTCTCATGCAACATGGAAAAGTCATAGCCTATGCATCAAGACAACTCCAGGAATATGAGAGGAATTATTCTACTCATGATCTAGAGTTGGCAGCTGTTGTCTTTGCACTTAAAATTTGGAGGCATTACTTATATGGGGAGAAGGTGGAGATCTTTATGGATCATAAAAGCCTCAAATATTTTTTCACTCAAAAAGAACTCAACATGCGACAACGACGTTGGCTTGAACTGTTGAAAGATTATGATCATACCATTCAATATCATCCTGGAAAAGCGAACGTGGTAGCTGACGCATTGAGTAGAAGATCATATGCAAGTACGAGTGCGATATTGTCAACACAAAGGCCCATTTTGTGTGACTTGCAAAGGATGGAGATAGAGTTAAAGACTCTAGGGACCCATGTGATGATGGCGAATATATGAGTAGAACCGACTTTACTCGATAAGTTAAAGTTGCTCAAGCTACAGACCTGGAGCTGATGCGTATGAGGAAGAAAGTGCAAGAAGGTGCTATGCCGGAAGCAAGAATCGATGAAGAAGGAATACTTCGAGTCAACTCCAGACTTTGTGTTCCTAACGACCCTGATTTAATGTATGAAATCATGATGAAGGCGCCAATACACCGTTTGAAATCCATCCTAGGAGTACCAAAATGTATCATGATCTTCGTCATACATTTTGGTGGAGCAATATGAAGCGAGAGATAGCGATGTTTATCTCAAGGTGTCTAACTTGTCAACGAGTCAAAGCGGAGCATCAAATACCAAAAGGTCCATTGCAACCACTTGAAATTCTAAAATAGAAGTGGGAGCACATTACCATGGATTTCGTTACCGGTCTTCCTAAGGTTTCTCAAGGTATTGATGCGATTTGGGTCATTATTGATAGATTGACATAGTCTGCTCATTTTTTACCGATACGAGAAACTTATACACTTGAACGCCTTGCTTGTATGTACATTAACGAGATTGTAAGACTGCATGGTATGCCAGTATCCATAGTTTCTGACCGAGACCCAAGATTCACTTCACGATTTTGGGTTAGCTTACAAAAAGCTATGGGAACGGATTTACGATTTAGTTCGGCATATCATCCTCAGACGGACAGACAATTAGAGAGGACTATTCAAACTCTTGAAGATTTATTAAGACTTTATGTCCTTGACTTCAAGGGAAGTTGGGACAAGTTCTTATCATTGGTGGAGTTTTCCTACAACAACAGTTATCAAGCAAGTATTGGCATGGCTCCATTCGAAGCGTTGTATGGAAGAAAGTGTCGTTCTCCAGTATGCTGGGATGAGGTGGGTGGAGCAGCGTTGTTGGGACCAGAGTTGGTACATATGGCTACAGAAAAGATTCAAACGATCCGATAACGTATAAAAACCTCACAAGATCGACAAAAGAGTTATGCTGATCTTCATCGAAAGGACGTGGAATTTGATATAGTAGATCATGTGTTCTTACGTGTTGCTCCATGGAAAGGAGTTACGAGATTTGGAAAGAGAGGAAAGCTCAATCCTCGATTCATCGGTCCATTTTTAATCCTCGATTGAGTAGGAACTGTGGCTTATAGACTCGCTTTACCCGTCAAGTATGTCTCTTGTGTTCATAACGTTTTTCACATATCCATGTTACGTAAATATGTGGAAGACCCGAACCACATTATTGAGTTAGAACCGGACGAAATTGCGGAGGATTTGACGTATGAAGAAGTTCTTGTTCAAATCTTAGATAAGAAGGAACATATTCTACGCTCCAAGATTATACCTCAAGTCAAAGTTTTGTGGAGAAATCACGATATTGAGGAAATGACTTGGGAGTTAGAATCTGAAATGAAGTCAAGGTATCCTTACCTCTTCGACATACCAGGTACGTACCCTAATTTCGAGGCAAAATTTCATAAGAAGGGGAGGTTGTAAGACCCCAACTTTTATAAATAAAGATGAATTTTCTATAAATATCATTTTTGAATATTATGGAGTTAATTTGATATAATGTTATAGTTATGGATAATATTTATAAATTTTGTAAAGTACGCAAGTTGTTATATAATATTCGATTGGTCGGAGAATATTCGTTTTAACAGGGAATATTCGTACAACGGCACAATCATTGGTGGACCCCACAACAGAATTATTATCGGATTGAGAAAACGATAAAAAATATTTTATTAAAAATAACGGCGGAAGTTTTACCATTGATACTGTTGAACTACTCGGTAGTAAAAGTATAGTAATACGTGTGGTTGCATAGTAGCACACGGTATTGATTATTAATGCTTATGTGAGAAGTCACTCAGTTTGATTCAATTATTGTCAGTTAATAATATGAATTATTTAGTGATAATGAAGTTTTGTTTTATTCGTATTATTAACGTAATAAAACAGAAACATCTTTTTATATAAAACAGAATACTTTATTAAAGTTATTCTATAAATAGAATATATTATATTTTATTTAAAAGATTTTTCTTTAAATATGGACCGTCAGATTAAAGTAATCAATCTGGACCGTTCATGGATTAGATACTATGCATTTCATTTTTTTATAAATAGCAGCTCATTCCTTCATTATTTCTTACGAATTCACTGAACTCTAGAGAGAGAAACTATAAAGAGAGAGAAGAAAAGTATTCTGCTACTTAACTACTTCTTTATTTCAGTTCTTCTTTAAAACGGTAAGGGGTGTTATTCTTTCTTATTCATGAAGAGAACTGTTGTTATTCTATTTCTTATTATTCTGTTGGAATAACCTGTATACGCGGTCTACCCTATACTTGGTGACATTCTTCTATTATTCTGTTGGAACATCATGTCTGTGTGTTTTACACCGGACCTGGTTCGTCTTTATTATTATTCTGTTGGAACATCCTGTCTATGTGTTTTACACCGGACCTGGTTTCGTCTTTATTATTATTCTGTTGGAACATCCTGTCTGTGTGTTTTACACCGGACCTGGTTCCGTCTTTATTATTATTCTGTTGGAATATCCTGTCTGTGCGTTTTACGCCGGACCTGGTTCCATTATTTATTATTCTGTTGGAATAACCTGTCTGTGCGGTCTATCGCATGCATGGTGATTTCTTTTGTTATTCCATTCTTTATTATACTCAGTTGGTTAAGTTTTGACTTCTATACTCCATGAAATTTATGGAATATCCTTGATAATTGCGTTTCATCCAGTATCTTTTCATGAAAATATTCTTCTAAGCATTCTTGAATTTTACTCCACAAAGCAGTATCATGTTGACAATTTGGACGTTGTTAATTCTTGGATAAATTAATTCTTGAACTTGTTTTATTGAATTCTTATATCATTGTCATCATCCTCATGTTTATAAAATGTTGAAAGTCATCTGTGGCCTGTAGTGCATAGATGGACTTGGTATGATTATGACCAGGGATTATTCGGTATAATCATGACCGTAATGTTACAAATGATGTGGTAAAAGTCCTCATTGGCCCGTAGTGCATTGATGGACAGTTGTTGGCATGATCATGACCATTAATGAATACACGAATATCCTTGGCCGTAGTGCAGGGGTGATTTGATGATGTGGATTATTTTATTAAGCTGAGTCCCAGCGATAACAGTGTTGAAAAACCTTTTAAATCATAGAAGATAGTAGATTTTATTTTCTACTTGACTCTTTTAATGGATTGCTTGTTCCGCTGCAGTTAAACTTGATGTCGTTATATTTTATCAGTTTAACACTGTTGAAGGCTAATGATAATTTATTCTGCATTATCTTAGTCATAATATTTCTTACTGGGCTAGTTGAGCTCACCCTTTCTTTCACTGTTCTCTTCAGGAAATGAGAATATAGCTGGGACGAGTCGGGGAACGGAGTGATGGACCAGATGATAGTATTAGTAGTCCTCACTATTCTGTTAAATAGTGTGACAATAATGTAATGAGGACTCCTTTTGAGTTTGTATAGTCTCTAGTAGACAATAATTGTATTCAAACTCACAGTTATGTTTTGTCGTATTGTACACGACAGTTGTATTAGTAAGTTGTATTTGTATTCTGTACTATGTATCTGACGACCCAAGATGGGTGATGTATACCTAATTTTGGGGGCGTCACAGTTGGTATCAGAGCTTAGGGATATGATCCCTGGCTAAGATGTGAGAATAGAACTAGGAGGGGAGAGACGGGGAATTCCTTCGCTAGTATGACCTACCTAAGTTTATTTGCATGGTATTTAATTGGTCGGTCATAATATAAGGATAATATATGACATATCAATTAACTTTTATTTTGTGACAGTATCTGAAAATGGCATCTGAGAATGTTGAGAATAGCAATGGAGCACAGGCGACTGTTGATTCACCACATATCAATAATCAGGATAATGTGCATCAGGAAGGTGACAATCCTCATGCAAACAACAACACTGACCAAATGATGAATGATGGAATGTTCAGAAGCTTTATGCAGTTCATGCAACAGCAGGCGAGAGCGGCTCCTGTCCAAAATGTAGGTGGAAACACTGAAAACTCTCGGACGGTCACCGCTAAACAGTTCAAGGAGCTGGGACCACCGAGTTTAAGGGAGAGCCAAAACCACTTATAGCGGAAACATGGATAAAGCAGATCACCAAGATATTTGATGTCTTGGGATGCTCCGAGGAGCAAAAGGTTCCCTTTGCCGCCTTTATGTTGCGAGGAGAGGCAGATTACTGGTGGGAATCGATTAAGCGTACTCAACCTGCCGCACTGAAGATGTCTTGGGAGAAGTTCCAAGAGCTGTTCAATGACAAATACTTTCCCGAAAGTGTTCGTCACATGAAGGAGGTGGAGTTCATCAAATTGGAGCAGAATAATATGACCGTGTCGCAGTATGAGGCTAAATTTGCTGAGTTGTCCCGGTTTGCGTCCCACTTGGTGGATAATGAAGAGCGAATGACGCGAATGTTTTTAACGAGGTTTGAAACCTGAGATACGTCAACATCTTATTTCTCATAAACTGTGTTTGTATTCAGATGTTGTGAATAGGGCTCAGTTAGTGGAGCGCGATAACGAGTCAACGCAACCAAAAGAGAGCAGTCGGCAAAATGATAATACCAGTGAGAGCAGTCATCGAAGCGGTGACAACAAGCGTGGAGGGAATCAACAGGCCAGAAATGGTAACCACTTCGGTGGTAATCAGGGCCAAAACAATAAGAATGGTCATTTCAAGAAGAGGAGATTCAACAATGATGGAAAGACGTCAGCACCAGCACCTGTTGTTAAGGAAGGAGAACGACCACCTATCATATGTTTCAAATGCGGAGGGGAGGGGCACATCAGTCCAAACTGCGCGATGCCGTCTAAAGCATGTTATAATTGTGGAAGAGAAGGTCATTTAGCTCGATTTTGTCGTTTACCAAAACAAGTTCAGCCAGGATGGAGGCACCAAAGGCCGTCCCAGAAAAGTCAAAACCGGTAGTGCAAGGGAGAGCGTTTGTTGTGACCTCCCAGAAAGCAAGGAACCCGAATGAGGTCATCACGGGTAAGCTTATCATAAACTCTAACGAAGTCTATACTTTATTTGATACCGGTTCTACCCATTCTTTTATTTCTCCTACTTGCGCTCATCGATTAAATTTGACTCGGAGAAATTAGACTTTGACTTATCTGTTGAAACTCCATTGGGAGAAACCTTCATTACATCCACGGTTTATAAGTCTTGTTTGGTTCAAGTTGGTACCCACACATTACCTGTCGATCTGATTTCATTAAAAATACTTGCATTTGACGTGATTCTAGGGATTGATTGGTTAACTACTCATCATGCAAAAATTGATTGTTTCGTAAGGTTGTTAGCTTTCATATTCCTAATCGACCTATTATGCGAATTCAAGCAACCAAACCATTAAAATCAATCGCTGTCATCTCAAGCCATAAAGCTATTCGTTTATTGAAAAACGGATGTCAAGCTTTCTTAGCTCATGTCACGGATCTAAACAAAAATACGTCAGTTTTGAATGATATTTCTATTGTTAATAAATTCCCTGACGTATTCCCTGAAGAACTTCCTGGCCTACCCCCAGAGCGTGAAATTGAATTTTGTATCGACCTTGAACCCGGTACAAAACCCATTTCCAAAGCCCCATATCGAATGGCTCCTATTGAACTTCAGGAGTTAAAGATCCAACTGCAGGAATTGTTAGACATTGGCTTTATTCGTCCTAGTACTTCTCCTTGGGGTGCTCCTGTTCTATTCGTGAAGAAGAAAGATGGAAGTATGCGACTTTGTATTGATTATCGGGAGTTGAATCATGTCACCATCAAAAACAGGTACCCATTGCCACGTATTGATGACCTGTTTGACCAGTTGCAAGGAGCACAATTCTTTTCAAAGATCGATCTTCGTTCTGGATATCATCAGCTGAAGGTTAGAACTGAGGATATTCCAAAGACGGCTTTCAGAACTCGGTACGGGCATTATGAATTCCTAGTCATGTCCTTTGGATTGACTAATGCTCCTGCTGCCTTCATGGATATGATGAACCGGGTATTCAAGGAATATTTGGATCACTTTGTGGTCGTCTTTATTGATGACATCCTTATTTATTCCAAAAGCCGTGAAGATCATGAGCAACACTTGAGGCTGGTACTCCAAAAGCTTCGTGAATACAAGCTTTATGCCAAGTTGAAGAAATGCGAGTTCTGGCTGGAGGAGGTAGCATTCCTTGGGCACGTAGTATCAAGTCGTGGAATATCTGTTGACCCGGCAAAGATTGAAGCTATTCAAAGCTGGGAGCAACCTAAATCAGTGACCGAAGTACGTAGCTTTCTTGGTTTAGCTGGTTATTATCGGAGATTCGTGGAAGGATTTTCTCGAATCGCTACTCCATTAACTCAGCTGACTCGGAAAGATACAAAGTTCGGTTGGAGCGAAGAATGTGAGAAGAGTTTTCAAGAACTCAAGAGGAGACTCATTTCAGCACCTGTTCTAACAATACCATCTGGCTCGGAGGGATTTGTCATCTACAGTGATGCTTCGAGCAAAGGGTTGGGATGCGTTCTCATGCAACATGGAAAAGTCATAGCCTATGCATCAAGACAACTCAAGGAATATGAGAGGAATTATCCTACTCATGATCTAGAGTTGGCAGCTGTTGTCTTTGCACTTAAAATTTGGAGGCATTACTTGTATGGGGAGAAGGTGGAGATCTTTACGGATCATAAAAGCCTCAAATATTTCTTCACTCAAAAGGAACTCAACATGCGACAACGACGTTGGCTTGAACTGTTGAAAGATTATGATCATACCATTCAATACCATCCTGGAAAAGCGAACGTGGTAGCTGACGCATTGAGTAGAAGATCATATGCAAGTACGAGTGCGATATTGTCAACACAAAGGCCCATTTTGTGTGACTTGCAAAGGATGGAGATAGAGTTAAAGACTCCAGGGACCCATGTGATGATGGCGAATATACGAGTAGAACCGACTTTAATCGATAAAGTTAAAGCTGCTCAAGCTACAGACCTGGAGCTGATGCGTATGAGGAAGAAAGTGCAAGAAGGTGCTATGCCGGAAGCAAGAATCGATGAAGAAGGAATACTTCGAGTCAACTCCAGACTTTGTGTTCCTAACAACCCTGATTTAAAGTATGAAATCATGATGGAGGCGCACAACACACCGTTTGCAATCCATCCTGGAAGTACCAAAATGTATCATGATCTTCGTCATACATTTTGGTGGAGCAATATGAAGAGAGAGATAGCGTTGTTTATCTCAAGGTGTCTAACTTGTCAACGAGTCAAAGCGGAGCATCAAGTACCAAAAGGTCCATTGCAACCACTTGAAATTCCAGAATGGAAGTGGGAGCACATTACCATGGATTTCGTTACCGGTCTTCCTAAGGTTTCTCAAGGTATTGATGCGATTTGGGTCATTGTTGATAGATTGACCAAGTCTGCTCATTTCTTACCGATACGAGAAACTTATACACTTGAACGTCTTGCTCGTATGTACATAAACGAGATTGTAAGACTGCATGGTATGCCAGTATCCATAGTTTCTGATCGAGACCCAAGATTCACTTCACGATTTTGGGTTAGTTTACAAAAAGCTATGGGCACGGATTTACGATTTAGTTCGGCATATCATCCTCAGACGGACGGACAATCAGAGAGGACTATTCAAACTCTTGAAGATTTATTAAGACTCTGTGTCCTTGACTTCAAGGGAAGTTGGGACAAGTTCTTACCATTGGTGGAGTTTTCCTACAACAACAGTTATCAAGCAAGTATTGGCATGGCTCCATTCGAAGCATTGTATGGAAGAAAATGTCGTTCTCCAGTATGCTGGGATGAGGTGGGTGAAGCAACGTTGTTGGGACCGGAGTTGGTACGTATGACTACAGAAAAGATTCAAACGATCCGACAACGTATAAAAACCTCACAAGATCGACAAAAGAGTTATGCTGATCTTCATCGAAAGGACGTGGAATTTGATATAGGAGATCATGTGTTCTTACGTGTTGCTCCATGGAAAGGAGTTACGAGATTTGGAAAGAGAGGAAAGCTCAATCCTCGATTCATCGGTCCATTTTTAATCCTCGATCGAGTAGGAACTGTGGCTTATAGACTCGCTTTACCGCCAAGTATGTCTCGTGTTCATAACGTTTTTCACATATCCATGTTACGCAAATATGTGGAAGACCCGAACCACATTATTGAGTTAGAACCGGACGAAATAGCGGAGGATTTGACGTATGAAGAAGTTCCTGTTCAAATCTTGGATAAGAAGGAACATATTCTACGCTCCAAGGTTATACCTCAAGTCAAAGTTTTGTGGAGAAACCACGATGTTGAGGAAATGACTTGGGAGTTAGAATCTGAAATGAAATCAAGGTATCCTTACCTCTTCGACATACCAGGTACGTACCCTAATTTCGAGGGCGAAATTTCATAAGAAGGGGAGGTTGTAAGACCCCAACTTTTATAATAAAGATGAATTTTCTATAAATATCATTTTTGAATATTATGGAGTTAATTTGATATAATGTTATAGTTGTGGGTAATATTTATAAATTTTGCAAAGTACGCAAGTTGTTATATAATATTCGATTGGTCGGGGAATATTCGTTTTAACAGGGAATATTCGTACAACGGCACAATCATTGGTGGACCCCACAACGGAATTATTGTCGGATTGAGAAAACGACAAAAATATTTTATTAAAAATAACGGCGGAAGTTTTACCATTGATACTGTTGAACTACTCGGTAGTAAAAGTACAGTAATACGTGTGGTTGCATAGTAGCACACGGTATTGATTATTAATGCTTATGTGAGAAGTCACTCAGTTTGATTCAATTATTGTCAGTTAATAATATGAATTATTTAGCGATAATGACGTTTTGTTTTATTCGTATTATTAACGTAATAAAACAGAAACATCTTTTTATATAAAACAGAATACTTTATTAAAGTTATTCTATAAATAGAATATATTATATTTTATTTAAAAGATTTTCTTTAAATATGGACCGTCAGATTAAAGTAATCAATCTGGACCGTTCATGGATTAGTTACTATGCATTCTATTTTTCTATAAATAGCAGCTCATTCCTTCATTATTTCTTACGAATTCACTGAACTCTAGAGAGAGAAACTATAGAGAGAGAGAAGAAAAGTATTCTGCTACTTAACTACTTCCTTATTTCAGCTCTTCTTTAAAACGGTAAGGGGTGTTATTCTTTCTTATTCATGAAGAGAACTGTTGTTATTCCATTTCTTATTATTCTGTTGGAATAACCTGTATACGCGGTCTACCCTATACTTGGTGACATTCTTCTATTATTCTGTTGGAACATCCTGTCTGTGTGTTTTACACCGGACCTGGTTCCGTTTTTATTATTATTCTGTTGGAACATCCTGTCTGTGTGTTTTACACCGGACCTGGTTCCGTCTTATTATTATTCTGTTGGAACATCCTGTCTGTGTGTTTTACACCGGACCTGGTTCCGTCTTTATTATTATTCTGTTGGAATATCCTGTCTGTGCGTTTTACGCCGGACCTGGTTCCATTATTTTTATTATTCTGTTGGAATAACCTGTCTGTGCGGTCTATCGCATGCATGGTGATTTCTTTTGTTATTCCATTCTTTATTATACTCAGTTGGTTAAGTTTTGACTTCTATACTCCATGAAATTTGTGGAATATCCTTGATAATTGCGTTTCATCCAGTATCTTTTCATGAAAATATTCTTCTAAGCATTCTTGAATTTTACTCCACAAAGCAGTATCATGTTGACAATTTGGACGTTGTTAATTCTTGGATAAATTAATTCTTGAACTTGTTTTATTGAATTCTTATATCATTGTCATCATCCTCATGTTTATAAAATGTTAAAGTCATCTGTGGCCTGTAGTGCATAGATGGACTTGGTATGATTATGACCAGGGATTATTCGGTATAATCATGACCGTAATGTTACAAATGATGTGGTAAAAGTCCTCATTGGCCCGTAGTGCATTGATGGACAGTTGTTGGCATGATCATGACCATTAATGAATACACGAATATCCTTGGCCGTAGTGCAGGGGTGATTCGATGATGTGGATTATTTTATTAAGCTGAGTCCCAGCGATAACAGTGTTGAAAAACCTTTTAAATCATAAAAGATAGTAGATTTATTTTCTACTTGACTCTTTTAATGGATTGCTTGTTCCGCTGCAGTTAAACTTGATGTTCTTATATTTTATCAGTTTAACATTGTTGAAGGCTAATGATAATTTATTCTGCATTATCTTAGTCATAATATTTCTTACTGGGCTAGTTGAGCTCACCCTTTCTTTCACTGTTCTCTTCAGGAAATGAGAACGTAGCTGGACAAGTCGGGGAACGGAGTGATGGTCCGAATGATAGTATTAGTAGTCCTCACTATTATGTAAATAGTGGTGACATAATGTAATGAGGACTCCTTTTGAGTATGAATACTCTCTAGAAGACAATAATTGTATTCAAACTCACAGTTATATTTTGTCGTATTGTACACGACAGTTGTATTAGTAAGTTGTATTTGTATTCTGTACTATGTATCTGACGACCCAAGATGGGTGATGTATACCTAATTTTGGGGGCGTCACAGTTGTATCAAAGCCTAGGGATATGATCCCTGGCTAAGTTGTGAGAATAGATACTAAGGAGGGGAGAGACGGGAAATTCTTCGCTAGTAGATCCTACAAAGTTTATTTGCATGGTATTTAATTGGTCGGCTCAGAAATAAGGATATATCTGACATATCAATTAACTTTTGTTTTTATGGCTTATCTGAAATGGCATCCGAGAATGTTGAGAATAGCAATGGAGCACAGGCGACTGTTGATTAACACCACATTTCAATAATCAAGATAATGTGCATCAGGAAGGCACAA
>CM029017.1:188368689-188457176 GCA_016801055.1 Panax notoginseng
AACGAGTACTAGTCGGGATATGGAATGATGGTTCTAAAGTTGTTTTAGTAGTCCTCACCATTTTTATAAAATAATATATTAATAATTGTAATGAAGACTTATTTGGGTGTGAATATTATCTAGATGACAATATTTGTATTTAAACTCACAGTTTATGTGTTGTATTAATAAAGTTGTAGTTGTTTTTGTACCATGTTATTAACAACTCAAAATGGGTGATGTATACCTATTTTGGGGGCGTCACAGTTGGTATCAAAGCTTAGGGATATGATCTTTGGCGGAGATCGGGGAATAGAACTAGGAGGGGAGAGACGAGTAAAACCTTCGCTAGTGTGTCTTACCTAAGCTTATTTGTTGGTTGGTCAGTATATAGGGATATTATGTGATATGTTGATTTCTTTAATTAACCCTTATTTTATGGCAGTATTTGAGAATGTCGACTGAGAATGTTAACAGTGGAGTAAATGAGACTGTGGAGACACCTTTACTCACCAACGAGGAGAACGTGTAACAGGCTGGCAATGTTCCTCCTGTAAACAACACCACTGAGCAGATGATGAAGGATAGAATGTTTAGAAGCTTTTTGCAGTTCATGCAAAATCAAACGAGGGAGACTAGTGTACAAAATACAGGTGGAAATGATAGCAACGCGCGGTTTGTCACAGCCGAGCAGTTCAAAGAGTTGGGACCACCAGAATTCTGGGGAAAGACGGATCCAATTAAGGCGGAGACGTGGGTCAAGCAAATTACCAAGATATTCGATGTCTTGGGATGCACGGAGGAACAGAAGTTCCATTTGCCACCTTTATGTTCCGTAATGAGGCAGATTACTGGTGGAAATCTGTGAAGCGTACCCATCTAGCCGCACTCAGCATGTCTTGGGAGACATTTCAGAAACTGTTCAATGACAAGTACTTTCCTGAAAGTATTCGTCATATGAAGGAGGTAGAGTTTATTAGATTGGACCAGAACAATGACGGTGTCCCAATACGAGGCGAAGTTTGCGGAGTTATCCAGGTTTTTACCTCATTTGGTGGAGAATGAGGAACATATGACACGGATGTTTCTGAGAGGTTTGAAACCCGACATACGTCAGTATCTCATTTGTCATAAATTTTCTCTATATTCAGATGTTGTCAACATGGCTCAATTATTAGAGCGAGATAACGAGTACGTTCAACCGAGGGACACACAACCAGGATCGTACTGGTGACAGCAGTCATCGGAGCAACGATAACCATCGGGAAAGAAGAACACGAACAAAAGCGGTAACCACTCTGGTGGTAATTGTGGCCATGATAATGATAAGAAGTGAGTGGGGGGGGGGAGATTTTAAAAAGAGAAAATTCAACATATTACAATGTGAAGAGTCAGCACCAGCAGCAGCAACTGGTTCTAAGGGAGGAGAACGACCACGGTCGTATGCTACAAATGCGGAAAAGAGGGACATATCATCACAAACTGTCCACAACAGTTCAAGGTATGCTATAATTGTGGAAAGGAAGGACATATCGCTCGAGATTGTGCAGCAGCGAAACCAAGTTTAGTGGGGATGATGACTCAAAAGGCTGTCCCAAAAAAGTCAAAGTCAACGGTTCTTGGAAGAGCGTTTGTTGTGACTGGTCAAAATGCAAGGAACCCAAACGAGGTGATCACGGGTAAGCTAATCATAAATTCTTGTGAAGTTTATACCTCACTAGATACCGGTGCTACCCATTCATTTCTCTCTCCTGCTTGTGCTCAACGTTTAAACTTGACTCCGGAGAATTAGACTTTGACCTATCTGTGGAGACTCCGTTAGGAGAAACTTTCATAACATCCACTGTTTATAAATCTTGTTTGATCCAAGTTGGCACCATCACATTACCTGTTGATCTTATCTCTTTAAAGATACTTGCTTTTGATGTGATTTTAGGGATTAATTGGTTAACTACTCATCATGCTAAAATTGATTGTTTTCGTAAGGTTGTTAGTTTTCATATTCCTAACCAACCTGTTGTACGAATTCAAGCAACTAAACCACTAAAATCAATCACTGTCATATCAAGTCATAAATCTATTCGTTTATTAAAAAACGGATGTCAAGCTTTCTTAGCCCATGTTATGGATTTGAATAAAGATACGTCAAATTTGAATAATATTCCTATTGTTAGTGACTTTCCTAACGTATTTTCTGAAGAACTTCCCGGTCTACCCCCAGAACGTGAAGTTAAATTCTTTATTGATCTCGAACCTGGTACAAAGCCCATTTTTAAAATCCCATATCGAATGACTCCTATTGAACTTCAGGAGTTAAAGGTCCAACTACAGGAATTGTTGGACATCGGTTTCATTCGTCCTAGTACATCTCCTTGGGGTGCTCCTATTTTATTCGTAAAGAAGAAAGACGGGAGTATGCGACTTTGTATTGACTACCAGAAATTGAACCATGTCACCATCAAGAATAGGTATCCGCTACCTCGTATTGATGACCTGTTTGACCAGTTACAAGGAGCACAATTCTTCTTAAAGATCGATCTTCGTTCTAGATATCATCAGCTAAAGATTAGAACTGATGATATTCCAAAGACTGCCTTCAGAACTCGGTACGGGCATTATGAATTCTTAGTCATGTCTTTCGGATTGACTAATGCTCCTGCGAGTTTCATGGATATGATGAACCGAGTATTCAAGAAATATTTGGATCAGTTCGTTGTTGTCTTTATTGATGACATCCTCATATATTCCAAAAGTCGTGAAGATCATGAGCACCATTTGAAGCTGGTACTCCAAAGGCTTCGTGAAAATAAGCTATATGCCAAGTTGAAGAAATGCGAGTTCTGGCTTGAGGAAGTAGCATTCCTTGGGCACGCGGTGTCAAAACATGGAGTATCTGTTGACCCGGCAAAGATTGAAGCAATACAAATTGGGAGCAACCTAAGTCGGTGACCGAAGTACGTAGCTTTCTAGGCTTAGCTGGTTATTATCGGAGATTCGTGGAAGGGTTTTGTTGAATCGCTACTCTGTTAACTCAGTTGACTCGGAAGGATATAAAATTCGTATGGACCGAGGAATGCAAAAAGGGTTTTCAAGAGCTCAAGAGGAGACTCATTTCGGCACCTGTTCTGACAATACTATCTGGTTCGGATGAATTTGTTATCTACAGCGATGCTTCGGGCAAAGGGTTAGGATGTATTCTCATGCAACATGAAAAAGTCATAGCCTATGCCTCGCGACAACTTAAAGAATATGAGAGGAATTATCTTACTCATGATCTAGAGTTGGCAGCAGTCGTTTTCGTGCTAAAGATCTGGTGGCACTATCTATATGGGGAGAAAGTGGAGATATATTCAGATCATAAAAGCCTCAAATATTTCTTCACCCAAAAGAAACTCAACATGCAGCAACGACGTTGGCTCGAGCTATTGAAAGTTTACGACCACACTATTCAATACCATCCTAGAAAAGCGAACGTGGTAGCTGACGCGTTGAGTAGAAGATCAGATGCGGGAACGAGTGCGATGCTGTCAACACAAAGGCCCATTTTGGGTGATTTACAAAAGATGAAGATAGAATTCAAGACTCCGGGGACCCATGCGATGATGTCAAATATATGCATAGAACCAACTTTAATCGATAAAGTTAAGGTTGCTTAAGCCACAGACCTAGAGCTGATGCGTATGAAGAAGAAAGTACAAGAAGGCGTTATCCCAGAAGCAAGAATCGATGAAGAAGGAATACTTCGAGTCAACTCCAGACTTTGTGTTCCTAACGATTCTGACTTGAAACATAGAATCATGATGGAGGCACACAACACACCATTTGCAATTAACCCTGGAAGTACCAAAATGTATCGTGATCTTCGACATATATTTTGGTGGAACAATATGAAGAGAGAGATTGCGAAGTTTATCTCAAGGTGTTTAACTTGTCAACGTGTAAAGGCGGAGCATCAAGTGCCTAAGGGTCCATTGCAACCACTTGAGATTCCAAAATGGAAGTGGGAACACATTACCATGGATTTCGTTACAGGTCTTCCACGGGTTTTCAAGGCATAAATGCTATTTGGGTTATTGTTGATAGATTAACTAAGTCTGCTCATTTCTTGTCGACACGGGAGACTTATTCCCGTGAACGACTTGCTTGTATGTACGTAAATGAGATTGTGAGATTGCATGGCATGCCAGTATCCATAGTTTCAGATCGTGACCCAAGATTCACTTCACGATTTTGGGTTAGCTTGCAAAAAGCTATGGGCACGGATTTACGATTCAGTTCGGCATACCATCCTCAAACGGACGGACAATCAGAGAGAACTATTCAAACTCTTGAAGATCTATTAAAACTCTGTGTCTTAGACTTCAAAGGGAGTTGGGATAAGTATTTACCATTGGTAGAGTTTTCTTACAACAACAGTTATCAGACAAGTATAGGGGTGGCTCCATTTGAAGCATTATATGGATGAAAGTGTCGCTCTCCAATATGTTGGGATAAGGTGGGTGAAGTAACATTGTTGGGACCCGAGTTGGTACGTATTACTACAAAAAAGATCCAAATGATTCGACAACGCATACAAACAACATATGATCGACAAAAGAATTATGCAGATCTTCATCGAAAGGACGTGGAATTTAGTATTGGGGATCATGTATTGTTGCGTGTTGCTACATGGAAGGGAGTTACAAGATTTTGTGACACCCTCAAATCTGGTACTTCCATTTTCACAGGATTTGGTGTTCACTATACAAACATCATCCATCTATCTACCCATAAATAAATGCAAACCACGCAATAGATAGAAATAATAATAAATCTCCCATTATGGGGTTACATCAACTGCATACTAATTAAATCCCAGGTTACTCTAACCTTAAATTATCTGTGCGGAAACATAAACAAATAAGTCTTAAGTAACATCAATTCTAATTATTATTACATAACCACATAAATAATCAATCTTCATTACTTGCTAAGCTTGCCCTTGCCTTTACTAGTGAAAGGTTCGTCTGCTCTTTCGTTCTTAACTGCAATGTTATTATTACGCAAGAGTGAGTACGATTGCCCACAAGTATAACAATATAACAATGAATAATAACATGCGAGAAAAATAATAACTTCGAATATAAAAGCTCAACTTTTGAATCAAGAATGGATAACAAGAATCAAAAAAAATTTTCTGAGGGTCATAAGACCTTGAACTATGTCTTAGGTTGTCAAGGGTTATACTTGAAACCTTTAACAGTCATAAGACTATGGACCTTTCTTCTCGTACTTAGGGGGATCAGCCCTTAGTACCATACTGTGCACAATATCTTAACGCTAAAGTGTAAATAATCCCCTATACAGGGTTGTTCATCTCAGTTTGACATTCGAGTCCGCACCAAAGGAAGTTTGGTTTGGATAATTCATCAAGGGTTCTGAAATTTAGAACGCTCATCAACTACGGACTAGTCGAATCAATAAGGGTTCGCTAGTCTAACAAGGTTTAACATTAATTGATAACTTAATTGAATAGAATCTCAAAAGGTATACAATAGAATAAGTATTGTATAACAGCATCATGCTTGAAAGATTTATAAACTTTAATATACAAAACAGACTTGATCAATAATAATGAGAACTTGCTCAACGTAGAAAGATGAATTAATCAACTTATATAACGATAACAAGTAGGGTTAGGAAACTTGCCTCGTGCGTAGATTACACGTTAATTAAACACGTTCCTTGAATATAATCCTACATACCATTTACATTCACAATACCAGTTAATTATAACTTAACCAATTATCATAAGTTCATTCTCTTTTGTCTAACTTTGATTATGACTATACTTAGTCAACTTATCACATTCATTGTCACATAATTTACAGCTCACAATTAACAAGCTAATTATGTAATCAATAATTCAATCCACATGTAATTATGTTATTTACATGTTAAGTATCTATTTTAACATCTCATTATACTTATAACAAAATTTTATGTTCATTACATTAAGATAACATCACATTCATGGACTTAAACACTTTAAAAGTTTCCTTTCTGAACTTTTTGGAGAGTGGCGCTGCGGCGCCACTTTTGTACTAAGGCTTCGCGCTGCGGATCCGTGGCGCTGTGGCTTGGTACATGGCGCTATGGCGCTGTGGCGCTGCGGCGCGGGGCATCAGTGCTGGGGTTGGCGCTGCGGCACGGGACATCAGTTCTGGAGTTGGCGCCGTGGCGCGACACTCCATAATTTGATTCCCAGTTCGCGAAGAACACATAGTTCAGCGAATTAAACATTACATAAACACTAATTTCACCAAATTACACATACCCATATGATATAATTCATGCATAAACATAACCCAACATTTATATAATGACTTTAACCAATTTAAACACTTAATTACAGAATTAAAGCATGCAATTTCACTGACTTTGATGTTCTTGAAGGTTTTGAAAATAAAACATGAAAATTGTCACTACGGATTCGTTATAACACCGAATCCGTTCATTTAAACTTTGGTCTCTTCGTATCAACATGCATAATACAATAAGAGTGTAAAATTTAGGGATAATATATGATCAACACATGAAATATCACGTATAAGGCCATATGGCCAAAACCCAAACTCTATAAGTTTTTGAAAAAACATATACGACATGTGTTTTCATGAAACTGATGATATGGTTTACATAATATATATAATTAAATACGATGTGATATGTCATAACACATACACAACCCATAATCATTACTCCTATCCCAATTACAGAGGTTAAACCAAAAACTTTGAAAGCCATGTTCATGGAATTTAAATGACGTAAAATAGAAATTGGGAAGGAGGAGATTACCCAAAGCGTAGTGTAGATTTTAATAAGAGATGAATATCAATTTCTCTCTGACTTCTCAACTAATACTCTGTATCTCTCTCTGTGAAAGCTCTCTAGACTTAGCAATAATAGAATGAATGAAGAAGACGTCGGTATAAGAACCGGCGCATTATGGTCAGTTAACCCAATCATGGGTAACTGTCCATAACTCCCACTAAGGCCATGTTTGGCTAGTATAAAAGACTTATACCCAATTAATTTAATAAAACCTCTTATATTATGGTTTAAATCATGTCACACCCACTTGCACAATACTTCATATATCTTATTTAATATAAATAAAATATATTAACTTCTCATAATTTCACATAGTCATATAATTAATTTCTCATTAATAAATAATGTCAAATTATTAACTCTCTAATTAATAATTAAATAATTAAATAATCTCATGCTTAATTAAATATTTTAT
Source organism: Panax notoginseng (assembly GCA_016801055.1). Classification (NCBI taxonomy): domain Eukaryota; kingdom Viridiplantae; phylum Streptophyta; class Magnoliopsida; order Apiales; family Araliaceae; genus Panax; species Panax notoginseng. The sequence goes on from CM029017.1 coordinate 188,375,957, forward strand.
TTAATTCAATAAGCTCACATAATTACATACTTGAATAATAATTGTTTTCTACATTAATTTAATAAATATGACACATATAATTAAATTAATCTACCACAATTGCATCAAATAATTATTTAATCCAATAATTAAATCATCAAAAATATTTATTTAATTCAATAAATATTAAAAATTAATTTACAAAAATCTCGTTCGCCACAGATTTGGGAAGAGAGGAAAGCTCAATCCACGATTTATTAGTCCATTTCAAATTCTTGACCGAGTAGAAAATGTGGCCTATAGACTCGCGTTACCTCCAAGTATGTCTCGTGTTTATAATATTTTTCATATATCTGTGCTACGTAAATATGTGAAAGACCTGAACCACGTTATTGAGTTAGAACCGGACGAGATAGCCGAAGACTTAACGTATGAAGAGGTACCTGTCAAGATCTTGGATAGAAAGGACCATGTCATACGCACAAAGATCATACCACAAGTTAAAGTTTTGTGGAGGAACCATGCTATAGAGGAAATGACCTGAGAGTTGAAAACTGAAATGAAAGCGAGGTATCCTCACATTTTCGAAACACCAGTTACGTATGCCAATTTCGAGGACAAAATTTCATAAGGAGGGGAGGTTGTAAGACCCCAACTTATTATAAATAAAATTTAATTTCCTCTATTTATTATTTTAAATTAGTAAGGGTGGATTTGATTAATGTGATTAGTTATGGGTACAAATGCGCAAATATTTTTAAATAAGCAAGTGATTATAAAATATTCATTGTTGTCGAGAAATATTCGTTTGGTCGTGAAATATTCTTACTGTCGGGGAATATTCGTACGACGGCGCAGCCTTGTGTGGACCCCATAACGGAAAGTAATTGGATGAAGAAAACGACAAGTATAAGTTGTTTATAAGTAACGACGTAGTTGTTACCGTTAATATTGTTGGAATACTCGGTGGTTAAAACACAGTTGCACACAGTATTGCACCAATTATTGATTTTTACGGAAGAAGGCACTACTCAATAATTGTTACAGTAATTACTGTTCAATATTTTATTTTATTGATTCAATAATTGTTGCATTGATATTTTATATTACTGTTATTCAATAATTGTCACTACACAATATTTTTCATTATCAGAGTAATAATTCATATTATCTGAATAATATTATTAGATAACATTATTGGCAATGTCTAAAAAGTTCTATCTAGGGAGAAGTTTGGTCATCTAATTGCGCGCCAGTAAGGATAAATTCTTATTGGAAAGCCCCCTCTTTCCTGGTAACGGTCTGGTTGTCGATATTGTGATTTTGTAATATTATTTGTGAATAATTAATTATTGATTTATATGATAAGGAAAATATTCATTTTATGTGGATATAGATGGAGAAAATTTTAAAGTGACAATTGTTAAAAAATTAATATTTTATTGATAAAATAATTCATTTAAATATATTATTATATTTTAATAATATAATAATGATGATATTTTTATAATGAATGTGGGATATATGAATATATGAGGAGGAAAAGTATTTTTGTTGTAAAAGTTATTTAAAACATGTTAAACATGTCTGTGGGCCCATTTCTTGACTGAAATTTGATTATAGCCTGTAAAATCGTCCGTATGTGGATTTCGGTAAATTTCTGTTTGAAATTTGGAAAAACTTTCTTCTGCAAAGTTGTAGAGAATGAAATTTCCTATAGAAAAGATATAAGGTTTGAATTTTTTTGATAAAAGGCTATTTATTATGAATTATTGAAGTTCTATAGTTCCGAAATAATTGATTTTTGAAAGTTTTAATAACAAAAATGTTATTTTTGTTTTTGTCATTATTGGTGGCTGAATTCAGATGGTCAAGGTGGGCGTAAGAATTTAAATAAATAATATTAATATTTTATTAAATTTTTTACTTTGGTGTTCTAAGCATTTTCCTATAAATAGGGTGCTTAGGTTAGAATTAAAAATCACACCAGAAACTAAAGTTTTCCCTCTCTTTCTTTCTCTATATTATCGAGCGTATTCTTGTGAGTATTTTGATACTTTGAGTGTTGTTATACAGTGCAAGTTCTCTTCAACACTATATCCTGTATTTCAGCTAGAAGTACTGTCTTTTCTGAGGTAAGGGATGTTATTTTTTTATAAATGATATTATTTCTTCCAATATCATTATGCCGAAATATTGATCTGAATTTTTTTTATCAAATTTGGAATTTTTGTGTCTGGATTATTATTCACGTATACGACACTATTCACGTATGCGACACTATTCACGAATACGGCACTATTCACCAAAAAAATTAAATTTTCGTTTTTATCCAAGATATCTATTATGGATACTAGCTTTGATTGTATCCATGTTTTGATCATTCTTGAATTTTACTTCGCTATGATTATTTATGAAGTATTTTTGAACTCGAATTGTTTAAAGTATGAATCCTTAATATTTGTTCTTTTGTTTCACTGGATTCGTTTTCTTTAAAAGATTTTTCATCATCCTCAGTCCTAAATGATGATATAATTGAATATCTTTGGCATGTAGTGCAAAGATGAATGATTTTCTGATGAATATCTTTGGCCCGAGTGCAAAGATGAACAGGTGTTTAGATGAACATAACCAACTGATGAATATCTTTGGCCTGTAGTGCAAAGATGAACATTTGATTCCAGATATATATATTGATTGATGTTATAGGGATAAAATATCGATGATGGACTTTTAAATTCATAGATGATAGTAGATTTTATTCTCTACTTAACTCTTCTAATAAATTATTATTTCCAATGCGAATATTGATTTAAAACTTGTTGTCTATTGTATTCTATCAGATTTTTTCCTGTTGAAGACTAACGATAATTTGTTATATATTATCTTAGTCATAATATTTTTTATTGGGCTAGTTGAGCTTACCCTTTTTCTTTTTGTTCTATTTTTCTTCTCAGGAGGCGAGAATGTAGCGAGTACTAGTCGGGGTATGGAATGATAGTTCTAGAAGTTGTTTTAGTAGTCCTCACTATTTTTATAAAATAATGTATCAATAATTATAATGAGGACTTATTTGGGTGTGAATATTGTCTAGATGACAATATTTGTATTTAAACTCATAGTTTATGTGTTGTATTAATAAAGTTGTAGTTGTTTCTGTACCATGTTATTGACAACTCAAAATGGGTGATGTATACCTATTTTGGGGGCGTCACACTTTGAGTATAGATGCTATGAGTGGGCTGTTGAGTGAGCCCATACCCGATGATGTGAGAGTCAGGGATTGCATTCTTCAGCGATTGTTGCTGATAATCATTAGGGGCTACTTCATAGCAGATAACTCTTCCACGGTGTCATTCGCTTTGGTCAGTGCCACTCAGTTTATGGGGGATATGGTTCCTGGATCTGTGATGATGATGGATTGGATGACCTGTGTCCGAGATCTGACTCATTTAACACAGATTGACAGCTTGACCCAGCGGTTGGACCGGTCACATTTTTTCATCCGGCACTTAGGCAGAGATCCTTCAGAGGTAGATACTTTTGATCCTTCCAGCTCAGGCGCTGGCCTCTCAGATGACCCATATGGCTTTGTCGGTACAGATTCTCCATTGTATAGATCTGACATCCCCGCTGATGGAGATCCAGTTACTAAGGAGGAGTTACATCAGGTGGATAGGATTGATGATGTAGACATTGACACCATTATCTTCTTCTGATGTATATTCTCACTATATCTTTTGATAGGCCTCTGTTAGATACTGGGTGGTTGTTCCCCATTCTCGCTATATCTTTTGATAGGCCTCTGTTAGTAGTTGGGCGGCTGTGCCCCATTTCCTTATATTTTTAGCTGTACAGAGATGTATTAGATGATGATGTACTTAGGAATGTATATACTATTATTCTTTACATCATATTGCCATCTATTGTTTATCATGCATATATCATGTTATGCATATGTATGTATGTCCAGAGATGTTCAGCATTGACCCCTGGATGGTCTTATGATACGGCCCACACAGATGTCTTCCTCGACAGTTAGCCGTATTGATCACACCCCACCAGTGTTGGTGGCCTCCCATCTGAGGTCGTGGTATGATAGTATGTCACCTCCAGATATGGTGACCGTAGATCAGTTGTTACATCATTTTATGACCCTCTTGATGTTTTAGGTTCTCGCAGGCTTTGTAGAAGGTATGCTGGAGCATTGTGTACCGGAGAGGCAAGTTTTCTGGTTTAGGACCCAAGAGTCGACTCCGAATTTAGAGGAGTATGCGCGGTTGACGGCGCTACCACTGGACAGACCTTGTTCACGGATGGCTATTGGCAATATGCGCTGCTAGTTCATGACCCTCACCGGGTTGAGGCGTAAAGTAGTACGGGATGAGGTTACAACCGGCCATGTTATGTCCCAGCATTTTCTGATAGACAGATTTGGCTCAGAGGACAGTTATGCATGGCATTCCGGGGATTTTATCACACCGGAGGATCAGTGGCATTTGGCCAGAGTAAATGTATTCATATTGTGCGTATTGTCATATGTGTATATGCCACGGTATATGGATGAGCTGGACATAGGTGTCATTATGGTAGTGAGAGCTCTCAGGGAGGGTCATACCATTGTGCCGATGATCGTGATAGAGACATTGAGATCCGCCACGTATTGCTGCACCTACCCTCTAGAGGTGTTCATAGGTAGTTCGGTCATGTTATATGTGTGGTTCATGTCACATCTGAGACCGATTGGCACCTTCCGATGACATGGGTACTGCTTTACCCATGATATAGCCATGTCTTACTCCTTTCAGCTAGCAGAGTGCACATATGCTATGTCTTGGTTAGTTTTCTTGGCAGGGATCGGAGATCCATTTGGCATTTTGCCGTGTACAGGGCTCAGTTCACCCTACAGCTTTATTACTCACGCGCCTGACATGGATTATCTTCCTATGGCTGGTTTGAGGGGCATGACTACTTACCACCCACTGGCTGTGATGTGTCAGTTTTACCAGTTCCAGGAATTCCATCCTTTTGAGGGGGCATTAGGTCAGCATTTGGCTTCTTGCCATTTATCAGCAGAGGATAGATCCAGGGTGTATGCCTGTTGGGATCAGCGTGAGCTAGCTGAGTTTTCTGTTAGTCATTCGGGTTGTTCGAAAGAGTATTCTGCATGGATGGAGACAAAGACTACATTGGCTGCGGTAGTATCCATAGTGTCGGGGATTGATTCTGATGATGGGGAGCCCTTAGAGGACATCGATCTTTCCACCGAGGAGTTGTCTACTGGGTTGCCAGTAGCTGTGATGGATTCTCCCAGTGCGAGCGATACTGTGATCCAGCATTCAACACAGTATTTAGAACAGAGTCTTCATCTGATGACCTTTGAGAGAGATTAGGCTAGGGCCTTGATGTTGACAACTCTTGCTGGGAGAGACACCGCTCTTTTAGACAGAGAGGAGGCTGTAGTTCATAGAGACTCCGCTATTGAGGAGCGGGATGAGGCCAGATTAGCCAGAGATGCATTGATCGTTGAGCGGGATGCTGACCTATCTGCCCGGGACATAGCCGTTACAGATAGTACTGCAGTGAGATCCCTTACTACTGGCATTATTGTAGAGATGAGCGCATACATCGATGAGCATAATGTTACTATGCAGTGGCTGTGGATCTATTGGCTCGTGTAGACACCCTTGTACAGGATATTATGGCGTTACCCCCTTCCTCTGAGAGGGATGCTATGCTAGATTTAATAGCCTGCATATACACTGATTTGTATATACGCTTATATTTTCCAGTACAGACTAGCTTAGCCATTTTGTCATGTATAGTTCATATTGTATATATCAAACAACATTATATATGGCGGGGAAATATAATTTGATTCACTTCCCTTTTAGTTGTGCCTTGCTACTTGCTTGATATTTACCTGTTTCTTCAGGGTTTGTGATCTTGATGTATTCTGAACTCCTCCTTGACGGATGGACATTGAGATGTCTCAGGATCTTTCAGAATGGTTCATTGATCTGTATGTATCCCTATCCTCTTTGGTGTCTTGGGACTGGTTTCTGTACATAGATGTGGAGAGAAATGTGTCTTTCCTTTCTGAGGTTGACCGCACCACAGATGGTCGCCAGTACTCCTATTGAAGAGGAGCCCAGTTAGTTCCATCTCTTATGGATTGGTTTTTCTCTTTGAGGAACAACTGCAGCTTAGATGGTCGTTGATTCTCCTATTTATGGGGAGGTCAGGTAGTTCCATCCCTTTGGTCTGAAGCCGATGAAATGTGGTGGATTAAAGGATGATCCCAGTACCGTTGACAAGTTTTTGTATTTTGGTAGGGGGTTAGACCGAACCATAAATGGCTGCCTACATACTCCTATTGAAGAGGAGATCAGGTCTGTGCAGTTCGAACCTGATGTAAGAGGTTCAACGCTGTAGGTGAAATGGTGTAAAAGTGTTTTTATTGTTTTTGTTTTGTAGAGAAGGGTGTAGAAATGTTTTTATTTTTTTTATTGCGACCGGGCCATATAAAATGGTTGCCTACGTACTCTCAGGTATCAGGGAGATCAGGTCGACGTAGTTCGCCCTATGTTCAGGATGATTTGCAGCCGAAAAAGTTTGATCCCATGTTCAGGACAAATTGCAGAGGTGAAAAGTTTGATCCCATGTTCAAGACAAACTGCAAGGAAAAAGTTTGATCCCATGTTCAGGACCAACTACAGGTGTGAAAAAGTTTGATCCCATATTTGGGACAAACTGCAGGGGAAAGGTTCAATCCCTGGTTGGATAACCGAAGTTGTGTAAGATGTGAAATGAAGTGAAAGATCTGAAACCAGACTGCTGGCTTGAAAAGCGTGTTTCCCTAATGGGGCAGTTGGGTATGAAGAAAAGTTGTGTGTAATAAGGGTTAGAAAACCTGAAATGACTGGTGATATGGTGACCCAAAACCAGGATGTTTACTTGTTGGTAACCTCAGACATAGTACCGTTTTACGGTGTTCGAGTTGATAAGTTGTGGAAATTCGTCGCCATCCATTTCCTGTAATCTGAGAGCACCTCCTGTCAATACCTCCTTAACAATAAACGGGCATTCCCAGTTTGGAGCGAATTTTTCATTAGACTGATCTAAGTTATCAATGATCTTCTTCAAAACCAAGTCATGTTGCTTAAACTGCCGTAGCCGGACTTTTCTATTGTAGGATCTGGCGATCCTCTGTTGATATAATTGACCATGGAAGATAACATCACTTCGCCTTTCGTCTATTAGAGACAATTGGTGATACCTGTTTTGTAACCATTGGTCTTCATCCAGTTGAGCATCTATCAACACTCTGAGGGATTCTATTTCCACTTCTGTGGGGAGCACTGCTTCTATCCCATAGGCTAATGAGTAAGGGGTTGCCCCAGTGGTAGTGCGCATTGATGTTCTGTAGGCTAATAAAGTCAGAGACAACAAGTTAGGCCATCCCCTTTGTGGTTGGCGGACATCTTTTGCATGATCTTCTTGGTATTTTTTTAGTCGCTTCAACAACACCATTCATCTTTGGACAGTAGATGATGGAGTTGAGATGTTTGATGTGGAATTTACTGCACAACTCCTCCATCATTTTATTGTTGAGGTTCTTAGCATTGTCTGACACAATCACCTCTGGTTGTCCATATTGACAAATGACATTATTTCTGATTAAAGCAATGATTACTTCTTTGGTAATCCTGGGGAAGGAAGCCGCTTCTACCCATTTGGTGAATAGTCAGTCATGGTAAAGATAAACCGATGCCCATTACTGACTTTGGGCTCGATGGGTCCGATCACGTCCATTCCCTACATTGAGAAGGGCCAAGGCTAACTCAAATTGTGGAGCTCCCTCAGAGGAGCGTGGATAGCATTTCCAAGAATTTGACATTGGTAGCATCTCTTGACGTGATCATCACAGTCAGCCTTAAGCAAGATCCAATAATATCCTATTCTTAGGATCTTCTTAACAAGTAGAGGGTCACTCATGTGTGGGCCACATACTCTACCATGGATTTCATCCATAAGCCTCTGAGCTTGGTCCTTGTCCAGACATCTGAGGAGACCTAGTCCTGCATCTCGTCTATAGAGTGCATCCCCGCTCAGGTAAAATTTTATAACCAGTCGATGGATCCGCCTTCTTTCAGTCGGGCTCATTTCAGCGGGTGTAGATCCATCTCGCAAATACTCCTTGATGTACTGATACCAAGGGTGTTGGATGGGAGGTAGCTCATCCGATACTTCTCCAATATAATTCCCATAGGCTGGTGCCTTTTGTAGGGAAAATGTGATGCTTGGCATGTGTTCCTTGTCCGGTATGTGAATCAAGGAGGCCAAAGTTGCTAGCGCATCTGCAAAGTCATTCCTATTCCAATGAATGTGTATAAAGGAGATTTCTTCAAACTCCAAAGCCAATTGTAGGACTTGTCGATGGTAAGGCAGCAAATGTAGTTCTTTGGTGTGATAGATTCCTGTGGTTTGTCTGATTACCAATTTTGAATCTCCAAAGACAGTTAACCGCCTTATACCCATTGATTGGGCAAGTTTTAGACCCATGATACAGCCTTCATACTGCTCCCCCGTACCGGATACTAGAACTACTCCAGCTCCAGAACCTTCCATATTAACAGCTCCATCGAAAAACATTTTCCACGTACGACATGCATTGTACTGATGGTATTGCTGAACTGGCATTACCCATTCATCGGGGAAGTATGTTTCTAAGGGTTCGAAATCCCCTGAAGGTGTGGCGGCCAGTTGATCCGCAATTCCTTGACCTTTAGTAGACTTTTGCGTCACATAGACGATGTCAAATTGTTGTAGGATTAACTGCCACCTGGACAGTCGACAGTTCAATATGGGCTTATTGACCACGTACTGTAATATCCCGAGTGCTTATGATAACGATCCTTAGAAAAGGAAATGAATGGGTTAAAGAATATATAATACTCAAAATATAATTGAGTTCAAGTGAAAGTTATGAAATAAAAACCTAGAATTTGTTGAAGAAATGAATGTAGTAAGAAATATAAAACTTATATTAAGGTAATGTGTTGAAGTTATTCAACGAAGAGCTTTGATGAAAACCTGAGGAAGGTAGGGTTTCGGTGATTTCGCGGGCGGAATCCTTATAAGGTGGGAAGAATGTAACAATCCAGAATTTTATTTATAATTTCAAATATTTATTGAATAAAATAAATATTTTTAATTGATGTGTTTGTTGTTTAGTAGATATTTGTTGGATTATTTATTAGTAAGTAAATAATTCATGAGTTATAGAAATTAATTTAATTAAGATAAAAGAGTGATGAATTAAATTTATGAGATAATACTCTAATTTAACTTAATAACTAAATTAGAGAGTTGTTAAGGATTATATAGTTTCCTAGAATATTGTTTTAATTTAATTTAGTAATTAAATTGATATGTTAATTTATTAAGTAAAATTATAATGAAAATTATAATTTTGTGGTAATTAGTTTTGTTTATTTAATTAAGATTGGATATGGAAATCCAAGTAAATAGCGTGAGACAATAAACTATAGTATAAATGATTTATTGAAGCAAATTAAAAGAGTTTTAAATGGATTTACAAAACTAAGCTTAAGGAATATTAAGTCTTTATTTTTAAAAGTGTTTTGCCAAACAAAGTCTTATGACTTTTAAATTAAAATAATAATAATAATAATATAATAAATATTTTTATAAATGATACATAATTATTATATTTAATAGTATGTCAGTTTTAGACGTTAGTTTTTGTGCGTTGATTTTTACGTAAAGGTTTGGCCTAAGCCTGAGAAAAGAGAAGAAGTGAAGAAGAGAAGAAGAGAAGAAGAGAAGAAGAGAGGAAGAAAGAAATTGAAAGGAAGAGAAGAAGAAATTCTATATGAAGGTTGGAGAATCAAAGAAAAAACAAGAAGATTGTTTGAGTTTTCTAACTAATCAAAGGTAATAATTTAATTTTAAACGCTAGTTGTGTTTTCTTAAAATTACTTCACTGTAATTAAGTTTTGATGATGAATTTCATGATATATTTATGGGTATGAATAATCCATTATATGTAATCTATAATTGGTTTTGGGTTATCAAAATCATGAAAAATATGATGAAGAAGAGGAAATTGAGTTATTGATGAAATATGTATGTTATGGCTTAGTTGGAGTCCAAAATTGATGATTAGATCATGTATATAATCTAAAATTGATAATAGATGTTGTTAGTACGTTAAAAAGCGAAAAGAACGCAAGTTGAATGAATCGATTTGGTTAAGAAACGAATTCGTAGTGAATGAATTCGCTAAATATGTTAAAACATGAAAATAGAGTATGAACATGTGATTTGGGTCAAGATTTGGGTTGGTTAATGTTTCTGTAAATTGTTATAATTCTAGTATGTTGTAGTTCTATGAATTACGAATCCATAGAATCGAAAATGGACTAATTTGGATGTGTATAACTCAAGTTATGAAGATTAGTAGAAGAAAATGGTCAAAAATCGCAAGAAAAGTATACTTAGAGTCCCGTTTCTACTAACGGGCGTAGCTGCGCTGTGCCCTAAGTCATTTGGGGAATAGCTACACTGTGTCCAAGGCTTAATTAGGCGCAGCTGCCCCCAAAGTATGTCAGGTGTGACTGTTTTGACCTATTTTATTAAAATAAGCATAACGTTTTCATACGAACTCCGATTGAGGCGATTCAAGATGATCCAGAACGAGGACGAATAGACCTACAACTTTTATCTTTTAGTTTTCAATTTTTAGGTCGGGAACAGGGGTCAAAATGGTTATCTTTTGGATTGTTGTGTTTTCAGGGGCAATCAGAGGGCGTCGGGCATGCACGTATGTAAGTGTAGTGCTTCTGACGATAAAAGATGTTGTTCTAAGTTAATAAAACATGAATTTTAGTAAACATAATGATGTTTAAGATTAATAAATGATATATTAGATAAGTTGTATAAGCATACTAAGTATACACAAGGGAGACAAATCGGGCGTGTGACGAATAAACGTCGAAACGCCGTAACAAATGTTAATGAATGTAAAAAGTGTTTTAAGTCAAATAAAATGAATATTATAAAATATGAAATGGGTTTAATATAAAACTAATAATGATTCCTAGCAAGACTTAAACACTTGAATGAACTTCGAGTATGAAATATAGTGAGATATAAGTCGAAAGTTAACACAATCAAATTGAACATTGTGTATTGATTAATAAGAAGGGTTATGGGATGTAGAGTAAAGTTTATATTACAACTACTATGCATTGCTATGTGACTAATAGTTGATGTGTATGATTATATAATTGTGTAGGGCACGTGAAGTGCAGATAATTGTAAGCTGTTAAACTGTTATTGATAAACAACGATCAAGACAAGACTTTCAGTTCCTATTTGCTATGTTAACTTGATGATCAATTGTTTTAAATCTTTATTGCAAAGAGCATGATGTGTTATATATATGTTGAAAGAATGAAATGTTAAAGTCAATTTATGACTACGTTGATTGAGTAAAGTGTGCTGATTGAGTAAGGAACTCAATCTTTATACTTGTTATATGAACTGTAGCATATGTGTTATGTTAGTCCAATATTTATGAGATATATGTTGAGCATGTTATTATGTGCTACGTGATGCATGAAAACTGTTAGATTTTACTGGGCTGTCGAGCTCAACCTTGCAAATAACCACTTTTGCAGGTTAAAGATCCAAGGTAAAGTTATGTGCTACTTGAAAGACATGAATCAGATGTGATACTCAAAGATTTATACCTTTGGCTGAACTATTATTATTTGAACCATGTTTAGGGTTCTGAATAATGTATGATGTTTAATAGATGTTGAGTTATAAAGTTTAAGTTTTTATCAGTTGTATAAAGGGTATTGAACCTGGATGTAAGTTTTATTTATTAACTCTGATAAAGTAAGTAATAAAGTGAGTATGGTTCAAAGGTAGGTAAAGATAAAGGTTTTGAGAAATGTACTTGATAAATCACAATAAGTATGCAAAGATTTAGTTATCTGATATGCAAAGGTTATCAGATTGAAATGTAAGATTTTATATAATAACTTTGATGAAGCGAATCATAAAATAAAATTAATTTAAAGAAGTGTAAATGATAAAGGTTTTGATTCAGGGAATTAAAGTAAGAAGACATAAAAGTTTTAATTATTCCGTATTTTATTAAGTTTAATATCAAATAATGATGTAAAATCAGAAGTTAGACGTAATATTAACGACCAAAGTCAAAAGTTGAATTGTATGAATTTTGTGGTCGTTACACGTACTTGAGAGGATCCACACAGGATATGAGATGGGTTGTGTGACCATGAAGGTAATGTTGTAACCTCATGGAAGCCCATGCTAAAGTACAATAAGTCTTCTCAATCAGAGTGTACTTATGTTCACTGCTGCTAAATCTTTTGCTGAGGTAGTAGATAGCTCGCTCTTGGCCTCTATCGTCTTTTTGTCCCAACATGCAGCCCATGACATTGTCATTGATGGATAGGCACATAAATAGGGGAACACCATCCCTGGGAGGTACCAAAATAGGATCTTTGACCAACTGCTCTTTGATTATAAGGAAGGCCTTTTGACACTCATCGTTCCATTTCATGGAGGAGTTCTTCCTTAACAACTTGAAGATAGGTTCACAGGCTGCTGTGAGTTGGGAGGTAAACCTGCTGATGAAGTTGATTCTCCCCAAAATCCCCGTATTTTCTTCTCTGTCTGAGGAATAGGCATTTTCGTGATGGCTTAGATTTTGGTGGGATCCAGCTCATTCCCTTTGTGGCTGACTAGGAATCCTAGCAAATTACCCGATTTAACGCCAAAGGCACACTTGGCTGGATTCAACTTCAAGTTGTACTTACGCAACCTGTTGAAGAGCTTTCTGAGATGGCCTAGGTGGTCTTCCTCCCTTTGAGATTTGACAATGATGTCATCCATATAGATCTCTAGCTCTTTGTGCATTAAGTCATAGAAAAGAGCTATCATAGCTTGCTGATAGGTGGCTTCGACATTGATGAGGTCGACAATCGTCTATAGCAAAAGGTTCCCCAAGGCGTGATGAATGCAGTTTTCTCACAATCCTCTTCAACAACCATGATTTGATGTTACCCCGCAAAATAATCAGGAAAGGAGTACATACCGTATTGAGCAGTATTGTCAATGAGAATATGGATAATTGGCACGAGAAAGCTATTTTTAAGGTAAGCTTCATTTAGATCCCAGTAATCCACGTAAACTCATACCTTTCCTCCCAGTTTAGGTACGGGGACTATGTTAGATAGCCATTCAGGGTATGTAGACATCATGATGATGCCTTCTTGAAATTATTTCATAATTTCTTCTTTAACCTTTAAACTCCACTCAGGCTTTAATCGCCTGAGCTTCTGCCTGACTGGCTTAAACCCTTATTTTATGGGAAGGCGATGGATGATGAAATCAATGGATAAACCCACCATGTCTTCATGAGACCATACAAACACATCCTGGAATTGGGTTAATAGTGTAACCATGTTATTCCTTTGGTTTGGAGTGAGGTCTGTACCAATCTGGATTAGTTTAGGGCTTTTCAAGGTTCCGAGATTGAATGGGTGGTTTGATCAAGGTTTGGTTTGAGTTTGTCTTCGACCCATTCTTTGATCTCCTGAGGTATCTCAGTGTCCTCTTGTATTTTCATCAAGTCTGAGTCCAACTTTTCATCAATTAAAGTTACAGTCCTTGTGGAGAAAAGGCACCTCATCAGCAAGTATAGGCACATCTAAATTCAGAGTCCTGAAATAAAATATGCTTTCACTTAATATATGAAACTGTTCAATCATACAAAGTGTTAGCACGTAATGACAAAACAACTGCTAATATTGTTCAAAAAAGTAAGCAGTTATAGTTATCTACAGGGCAGAGGGAGTTTCTGCCCGTTTTATCGTTGTCGACCAATGCAAGGAGTGCTGCTCCAATTATCAAGGGTAAAGTCCTGGTGGACGGCAATGATGGAGGGACTGTTATCGTCCTCCTTTTCCCTAATAATGACCATGATATCCGGAAAATCTTCTTCTGGGGTGTCCCTATTTGTATGTTCATCATGGACAATGATGCCTATGTTTGACATCATCCTGGCGATGTCTTATTTACGTTTCCGTTCCTTTTCTTCTACTTCAGGATCAGGAATTAGGACCTCTTTTCCTTTGACCGGTATCGGCTTAGGAAATAACATAGTCATCACATGAGCAGGAACCTTTACCGGAGACTGTACAGGCTCAAGATTTATAGATGGAGATAATCGCCTTGTGGCTGAAGTTGAAGGAATCTGTTTGTGCTTATGAGGATTCCTGTAACTGGAACTAGCAGAATAGCCTAGCCCGGCTGTCCCTGTTTGATTGGGAACTTGAATTGGCCGCTTAATGCCTTGATGATCTTTGCCCAACCCCTGTCCAGGTTGATAGCCCAATGACATCATTTCTTGAGTGACCGACATTACTTCGGCAGAAATCTTGGGTATGAGAGGTGGCATTCCAATAGGGTGGTAATGACTGTTGCTCACCTCCAAGGCATGAAAACTGACCGACTCAACTTCTGAATTGAAGCTGATGAGTGGTATGTCACCTTGTCCAGGACATTCCGGCTCAGCATTAACAGTGACTAGGTTGTTGCTAATGATGTATTTAAGTTACTGTGAAGGGTGGAGGGGATGGCTCCGACCATATAAATCCACGGTCTTTCCAAAAGTAGGTTGTATCCTGTATCTATTTTGACCACGTGAAAAGACACGCTGAATGTGTGTGGACTAATCTTCACTGGGAGTTCAATCTCTCTGACAGCTTTTCGTCGGAATCCATCAAAAGCTTTGATAACCGTATGGCTGCTTTTGATCCTTTTGAGATTGATATTCACCTTCATCAAAGTGGCATAAGGGCAGATATTCAAGGATGAACCTCCGTCTATCAAGACTCCTCCCACCTTGTATCCAGAAGATAAAACCGCTATGTGCAATGGCTTGTAATGAGTGAAAGACATCACATTGTTGTTAAAAATGTGATCAACCATATGTTGGAATTTTTTAACATCCACTGATTTTGACAAATGGGATTCTTCCAAAACCTTTAGTAAAACCTTCCTGTGATCTTTGAAAGAGAAAACCAAGTCCAGTATGGAAATTTGCTGTGGAGCTTCTATTAAGCTTAAAACCACATTGGCTTCATTATGGCCCATAGTACGGAGGAACTCTTCAATCTTCTCCACGGGAATCTTCCCCTTTGCTTTGATGGTAGGCTTCATCACCCATTGGGGAAGATACAGTGGATTCTCTTTCAACACTGCAGCAGTAATATGAGATGTGGATCCTTCAACCTCTCCATAATTCCATGGCACTTTTTGTAGGCTGAAAATAGAATATTGTGGTCTATATGGCAAGATGATTGGCTTTGGCGCAACTACTTTCAAAGGATTGTCAGCACCTTTGAGTTGAATTAACTGTATGGTGAGTGGACTGGCAGCCTCAGCGGATATAACAGCTACTACTCCCTTCCATTTTATAGGACATGTATTCCCACTCTCGAGTAACAAAGTGTCATCGTCTGCCATTTGCAGGACACCGCTGTCAATTAAGTTCTGGATAAGATGGCGGAGTGCCTAACATTCTTCTGTGCTGTGACCGCGAGAATGGGAGTGATACTGACATACTCCATTAGAATTAAACTATCTTGAACGGGGATTAATTGGAGGTTGAAGGGCTGTAATTCGTCCTTCATTGATCAACATCTGAAATATCTCCTCCATTGGTTGGCCAAGGTATGGAAATTCCCTTTTGTTGGAAAAATCCCGAAGGGCTTTGGCACTTGCTCTTTTTGCAATTTTATCCTCCAGTGTTTCACTTTCTAGAGATGATGATGGAGTATTCATAACGAAAGGAAGGAGACTAGCATACTCCTGGCTGGCTAATTGGCGTGTGACTTGATGATGATGAATCACCAGTTCTGCCAATTGCTCAACTTGCTTATACAGAACCTTCATATTCCGTTCTGTCAAAAATTGGAACTGAGCGTAAACCCATTTATCAGCACCTTCCTTGCTGGTCTGGGAGGATTCACCACCATAATTGGAACTCTGTCCACTGCTCCAATTAATCATATTGACCTCTTCCTCTTTTTGTCGAGGAGGAGGGTTGTCTTGCACATGGAGTTGATCGGGTTTAGTAACCACGATCTCACCATTATCAATTAATTACTGGATCTTGTGTTTCAAGGCCCAGAAATCCTGAATATCATGTCCTGGCACTCCAGCATGATAAGCATACTTCCGGTTAGCATTGAAACAGTAAGACCCCAACTTTTTCATAAATAAAATCGAATTTCCTCTCATTATTATTGTAACGACCCCAAAACAGGTCCATTCCATCCAACCCATTCTGAGTCGTCAAATACATGGTACAGAAAACAACTACAACTTTATTGCAACAATTGTCGTACAAAATACAACAACACATATGCTGTGAGTTTGGATACAAATATATACCAAATGTGACATTGGACACCATCATGTATCAACACCTCACAAAGGTACCTTACATAAAGGTACAGTCAAAAACTGTTTTAGAATCTTTGGGAAGTGCTCAAGGAAACCTTCGTACATGGGAGGCCATGCATCTAGGTTATGATAGATATCATATGGCCACAGAATTATCCTTGGTTGACCCAATAGACCCCAAAGAAAAACGAGAAGATTACTATCATATTCTTTCCAATAGTGAGTCTTCTCTTGACTTATCATTATCTCCACTGTCTTTAATCGAGAATTATACTTCAAACAAACACCAAGATTATATAGGTAGTGCTCGTATATATACTCAGCAAGTGGATGTGCACAACTCTGTCTTATGATGACACGAGGTTGTATGTCATTAGACATCTTGTATGATAGTGACAAAACACCCTTCCAACGTTGGGTTCGCCTCACCCTATTTTCTTCACCAAATATAACTACTAAATGATGACCACCGTTCTATTCCCTTGCTACCCTCGCTCGACCCAGCTACACTCTTATTACCTGAAAGGAATTGTGAAGCAAAAGGGTGAGCACAACTAGCTCAGTAAAGAATATCATGACTAAAGATAATTAAATTGTCAATAGCCTTCATCAATAATAAATCAGAGATTTAGAACATATGGTAACTGATAAAAATTTCAACCATAGTTGCAGCGGAACGAGCAATCCATTAGAAGAGTCAAATAGACTATAAAGTCTATTATCTTCTCCATATTAAAAATCCACCAACAATGTTTTATCCCTGTAACATCAATCAACAGTTCTGGTCCACAATCATATAAATAACTCATAATCATAATTATGATTCTAAATTCCTCTTCACATCCAGAACGAAGATAATTTTCATCACCTGTCTTTACCTGAAACATCAAAGATCATGGTTATACCAAATCACAGTTCATGTTCATAATCATACCAATAACTTCATCTTTGCACTACGGCCAAAGATATTCATTTGTGCCAGTTGGTAATGTTCATCTCAACACCTGTTCATCTTTGCACTACTGGCCAAAGATATTCAACAACATGTCATCTTTGCACTACAGGCCAAATATATTCATCAACAGACCATCTTTGCACTACATGCCAAAGATATTCATCAACAATTCATATTTGTACTACAGGCCAAATATATTTATATCTCAAAGAAATATATAATCATTTCAGAATTTATATAAACAATAATTATAACCATGTTGATCAATTCACCTTTGCACTTAAGCTTAAGATATTCAATTATAAATTCAATGGTCATGATCATACCAGTCACAATTCAACTTTGCACTACAGGCCAAAGAGAACCCTAGTCATGATCATACCAATAATCTACCCATCTTTACACTCCAGTGAAAGAGAATTTCAACATCAGGGTTATAAAAATGTTATATATGATGATAAAAATAATATGATCAACATATAGTTTTAATCTCAAGAGTAATATTCGTAACTCATGAATAGTAAATCGTGAATAGTAACTCATGAATAGTAACCCCGACATGAAAAAGGTAAAAATTCCACAATAATATACATACCAATATTTCGGTATAATGATATTGAAAGAATAATATTTTTTTAAGCTTATAAACAATTTATTTAAATTGTTTACACTTTACTAATTAATGCATTTAATCATCATAAAATGCCAACTCTTAAGATTTCATCATCAATAACCAAAACCCTCATCAAAAATCTGCATATACCTCATATAGGATTCTCAAGCCATAAAATCCTATTTTCCAATTTTCTTACTTCACATAACATATTTAATTCATTTTCTCATAACTAGTCTATTTTCATGAAAAATACCAAATCAGTTCCAAAAATATTTCTTTTCTGAGATTTATCAGAATATAGTCCCATATTGAACATATATTTTTCTCAGAATTTTTAAAATTCATTTACTATTTTTCATATGGCCAAAACCGCCGAACATTTATCATAAATTGTACTTTTATCCAAAAATTCTAAAATTTACAGAGTATACTTCTATCATATACATGTACTCCTAATAAAAATTTCATCAATTTCGGAGTTAACCACAAAGAATTATAAGCGATTACTTTTAAAATAGTCTTTTCTTATAAAATTCATAACTCTCAATCTATACATCCAAAAATCACCATTTTTGGACACAATCAAGAAAACTCATCAAAATATCATTTCAAATTTTTCCAGAATTTTTGAAGGTCAGAAAAATTACGAAACTGAAAAACATAACAACCCTTAAAATTCCTTACTATCCCTTACAATCCCTTACCTCAAAAGAGCAGTACTTCTGACTGGATATCGGATATGCTGCTGAAGAAAACTTGCACTGATGAATAACAACTCACCAAGTATCTAAAAACTCACAAAATATGCTTCATAATATAGAGAGAGAAAGAGAGAAAGCTTATGTTTCTGGTGTGATTTTCAATTCTAACTTAGCCCTCTATTTATAGGAAAATTTTAGTAGGCTTGACCTGTAACCTGATGGCTTTACCTGCTACTATTCCCACCCACCACATTTGAAATATAATTCAGCACATTTCTTCACCAACCACAAGTGGAGCCCACCAATTCTAGAATTTTCCACCAAAATGATAAACTCCGAAAATTCAACAATTTCTGAACCAGTCATCTCGTAAAATTCACAATAAATCATACGTTCATTTTTAACGGTTCAAAATTTGTGAACATATACTCAACTTATATATGTATAACATATCCAAATATTACCACGATCCAACGGTCGGATTAAAAATTATAACCCTCGCAAAATATCTCAAAAACCCTAATTTGATTTTCAATACCTCCGTTCCGACAAAAATACGGATAAAAACCTCAACATTAACTCCTTTATTTTTAACCATAAAAATATATCCCTCATTTATATCCACATAAAATAAATATTTCCTTATCATATGAATCAATAATTAATTATTCACAAATAATATTACAGAATCACATTTATGACAACCAGGCCGTTCCCAGGAAAGAGGGGGCTTTCCAATAAGGATTTCTCCTTACTGGCGCGAAATTAGATGACCAAACCTCTCCTTAGACAGAACTTTCTAGACATTGCTAATAATGTTATCTAATAATATTATTCAAATAATATGAATTATTGATCTGATAATGAGAAATACTGTGCAACAATAATTATTGAAACAACAATAATATAAAATATCAACGCAGCAATTATTGAATCAATAAAATAAAATATTGAACAGTAATTACTGTAACAATTATTGAGTAGTGCCTTCTTACGTAAGAATCAATAATTTCAAAAATACTATGCAATACTGTGTGCTACTGTGCAATAACGCGTATTACTGTATTTTAACCACCGGGTATTCCAACAGTGTTAATGGTAACAATTACGCCGTTATTTGTAAAAACTCAAATTTGTCATTTTCTTCACCCGACAGTTATTCTGTTATGGGGCCCACAAATGGCTGCGCCGTCGTACGAATATTCCCCGACAGAAAGAATATTCCATGACCAAACGAATATTCCCCGACAACAATGATTATTTTATAACCACTTGCTTATTTTGAAAAAAAATCATATTTCACTCATAACTTTAAACTTTTATCAATTTAACCATTTACTGAATAGTAATTATAAGAAAAATTGAATACTTTTATTTCATAAAATTCGGGGTCTTACAATCTCCCCTCCTTATGAAATTTCATCCCCGAAATTTACGTACCTGGTATTTCAAAGAGTTGAGAATACCTTGCTTTCATTTTAGATTCCATCTTCCTTGTCATCATGATTTCTTCATTGCTCATCTCCTATTTTTCAAATATCATTCTAAAATATAACTTCAAAACAAGGGTTAATTTAATAAATTAACATATCACATAATATCCCGATATTATGACTGACCAACAAATAAGCTTAGGTAGGACACACTAGCGAAGGATTTACTCATCTCTCCCCTCCTAGTTGTATTCCCCGATCTCCGCCAGAGATTATATCCCTAAGCTCTGATACCAGATGTGACTCTCATGGTGCTTCAACCACAGCACCTCACAATGGTACCTATCAGTTTGCCACTGCAGAACGGCGTCCCCTACGGAGAGTCTGGCTTCGGTGCATCCCCCATCAACAGGAAGTCACCAGCGAGAGGCTCGGGGCTCTTTACTTATAGCTCTGATACCAAATGTAACTCTGGACACCAACCTATGTCAGCACCTTACATTGATACCTATCAGTTTGCCACCGCAGAACGGCGTCCCCTACGGAGAGTCTGGCTTCAGTGCATCCCCCATCAACAGGAAGTCACCAGCGAGAGGCTCGGGGCTCTTTACTTATAGCTCTGATACCAAATGTAACTCTGGACACCAACCTATGTCAGCACTTTACATTGATACCTATCAGTTTGCCACCGCAGAACGGCGTCCCCTACGGAGAGTCTGGCTTCGGTGCATCCCCCATCAACAGGAAGTCACCAGCGAGAGGCTCGGGGCTCTTTACTTATAGCTCTGATACCAACTGTAACGACCCCAAAACAGGTCCATTCCATCCAACCCATTCTGAGTCATCAAATACATGGTACAGAAAATAACTACAACTTTATTGCAACAAATTGTCGTACAAAATACAACAACACATATGCTGTGAGTTTGGATACAAATATATACCAAATGTGACATTGGACACCATCATGTATCAGCACCTCACAAAGGTACCTTACATAAAGGTACAGTCAAAAACTGTTTTAGAATATTTGGGAAGTGCTCAAGGAAACCTTCGTACATGGGAGGCCATGCATCTAGGTTATGATAGATATCATATGGCCACAGAATTATCCTTGGTTGACCCAATAGACCCCAAAGAAAAACGAGAAGATTACTATCATATTCTTTCCAATGGTGAGTCTTCTCTTGACTTATCATTATCTCCACTGTCTTTAATCAAGAATTATACTTCAAACAAACACCAAGATTATATAGGTAGTGCTCGTATATATACTCAGCAAGTGGATGTGCACAACTCTGTCTTATGATGACACGAGGTTGTATGTCATTAGACAGCTTGTATGATAGTGACAAAACACCCTTCCAACGTTGGGTTCGCCTCACCCTATTTTCTTCACCAAATATAACTACTAAATGATGACCACCGTTCTATTCCCTTGTTACCCTCGCTCGACCCAGCTACACTCTTATTACCTGAAAGGAATTGTGAAGCAAAAGGGTGAGCACAACTAGCTCAGTAAAGAATATCATGACTAAAGATAATTAAATTGTCAATAGCCTTCATCAATAATAAATCAGAGATTTAAAACATATGGTAAATGATAAAAATTTCAACCATAGTTGCAGCGGAACGAGCAATCCATTAGAAGAGTCAAATAGACTGTGACAACCCCAAAATAGGTCCATTCCACCCAACCCATTCTGAGTCGTCAAATACATGGTACAGAAAACAACTACAACTTTATTACAACAATTGTCGTGCAAAATACAACAACACATATGCTGTGTGTGACGCCCCCAAAATTAGGTATACATCACCCATCTTGGGTCGTCAGATACATAGTACAGAATACAAATACAACTTACTAATACAACTGTCGTGTACAATACGACAAAACATAAACTGTGAGTTTGAATACAAATATTATCTTCTAGAGAGTATTCATACTCAAAAGGAGTCCTCATTACATTTATTAACACACTATTACATAGAATAGTGAGGACTACTAACTAATACTATCATTCGAACCATCACTCCGTTTCCCGACTTGCCCCAGCTACGTTCTCATTTCCTGAAGAGAACAGTGAAAGAAAGGGTGAGCTCAACTAGCCCAGTAAGAAATATTATGACTAAGATAATGCAGAATAAATTATCATTAGCCTTCAACAATGTTAAACTGATAAAATATAATAGACATCAAGTTTAACTGCAGTGGAACAAGCAATCCATTAAAAGAGTCAAGTAGAAAATAAACTCTACTATCTTTTATGATTTAAAAGGTTTTTCAACACTGTGATCGCTGTGACTCAGCTTAATAAAATAATCCACATCATCGAATCACCCCTGCACTACGGCCAAGGATATTCGTGTATTCATTAATGGTCATGATCATGCCAACAACTGTCCATCAATGCACTACGGGCCAATGAGGACTTTTACCACATCATTTGTAACATTACGGTCATGATTATACCGAATAATCCCTGGTCATAATCATACCAAGTCCATCTATGCACTACAGGCCACAGATGACTTTTAACATTTTATAAACATGAGAATGATGACAATGATATAAGAATTCAATAAAACAAGTTCAAGAATTAATTTATCCAAGAATTAACAACGTCCAAATTGTCAACATGATACTGCATTGTGGAGTAAAATTCAAGAATGATCAGAAGAATATTTCCATAAAAAGATACTAAATGAAGCACAAATATCAAGGATATTCCACTAATTTCATGGGGTATAGAAGTCAAAGTTTTAACCAACTTAGTACAATAGAGAATGGAATAACAGAAGAAATCACCATGCATGCGATATACCGCACAGCAGGTTATTCCAATAGAATAATAGAGAATGGAACCAGGTCAGGTGAAAATCACACCGACAGGATGTTCCGACAGAATAATAAATACAGAATAATGAAGACGGAACCAGGTCTGGTGTAAAACACACAGACAGGATATTCCAACAGAATAATAAAGACTGAATAATAAAGACGGAACCAGGTCCAGTGTAAAACACACAGACAGGATGTTCCAACAGAATAATAATAACAACGGAACCAGGTCCGGTGTAAAACACACAGACAGGAAGTTCCAACAGAATAATAATAACAACGGAACCAGGTCCGGTGTAAAACACACAGACAGGAAGTTCCAACAGAATAATAGAAAGATGTCACCAAGTATAGGGTATTCCGCGTATACAGGTTATTCCAACAGAATAATAAGAAATGGAATAACAACAGTTCTCTTCATGAATAAGAAAGAATAACACCCCTTACTGTAACAACCCCAAAATAGGTCCATTCCATCCAACCTATTCTGAGTCGCTAAATACATGGTACAGAAAATAACTACAACTTTATTACAACAATTGTCGTGCAAAATACAACAACACATATGCTGTGAGTTTGGATACAAATATATACCAAATGTGACTCATGTTCCAACCGTGGACACCACCTCACAATAACACCTTACATAAAGGTATAGTCAAAAACTGTTTTAGAAATTAGAATCTTTGGGAAGTGCTCAAGGAAACCTTCGTACATGGGAGGCCATGCGTCTAGGTTATGATAGATATCATATGGCCACAGAATTATCCTTGGTTTACCCAATAGTCCCCAAAGAAAAACGAGAAGATTACTATCATATTCTTCCCAATGGTGAGTCTTCTCTTGACATATCATTATCTCTACTGTCTCTAATTGAGAATTATACTTTAAACAAACACCAAGATTATATAGGTAGTGCTCGTATATATACTCAGCAAGTGGATGAGCACATCCCTGTCTTATGATGACACGAGGTTGTATGTCGTTAGACATCTTGTATGATAGTGGCAAACCACCCTTCCAACGTTGGGTACACCTTACCCTATTGGATTCACCAAATATAACTACTAAATGAACTTTTCTATACTGCTTCGGGAGAACATCCACAGCTAGAGACCACTGTTCTATTTCCCCGTTACCCTCGCTCGACCCAGCTACACTCTTATTACCTGAAAGGAATTGTGAAGCAAAAGGGTGAGCACAACTAGTCCAGTAAAGAATATCATGACTAAAGATAATTAAATTATCAGTAGCCTTCATCAATAATAAATCAGAGATTTAGAACATATGGTAAATGATAAAAATTTCAACCATAGTTGCAGCGGAACAAGCAATCCATTAGAAGAGTCAAATAGACTATAAAGTCTATTATCTTCTCCATGTTAAAAATCCATCAACAATGTTTTATCCATGTAACCTCACTCAACAACTCCTTTCCACAATCATATGAATAACTCATAATCATAATTGTGACTATAAATTTTTCTTCGCACCCAAGACGAAGAATATTTTCATCACCTGTCTTTACCTGAAACATCAAAGATCATGGTTATACCAAATCACAGTTCCTGTTTATAATCATACTAACAAATCCATCTTTGCACTACGGGCCAAAGATATTCATCAACAAACCATCTTTGCACTACGGGCCAAAGATATTCAACAACAGTTCATCTTTGCACTACAGGCCAAAGATATTCATCAACAAACCATCTTTGCACTACGAGCCAAAGATATTCAACAACAGTTCATCTTTGCACTACAGGCCAAAGATATTCAACAACAATTCATATTTGCACTACAGGCCAAATATATTCATATCTCAAAGAAATATATAATCATTTCAGAATTTATATAAACAATAATTATAACCATGTTAATCAATTCGCCTTTGCACTTAAGCTTAAGATATTCAATTATAAATTCAATGGTCATGATCATACCAGTCACAATTCAGCTTTGCACTACAGGCCAAAGAGAACCCTAGTCATGATCATACCAATAAACTACCCATCTTTACACTCCAGTGAAAGAGAATTTCAACATCAGGGTTATAAAACTGTTATATATGATAATAAAAATAATATGATCAAAACATGGATTTAATTTCAAGAGCAATATTCATAAATCAACTACAATTTGGTTAGAAAAAGAAACCAATTTTGTCGTGAATAGTAACTCGTGAATAGTAACTCATGAATAGTAACTCGTGAATAGTAACTCATGAATAGTAATCCCGACATGAAAAAGGTAGAAATTCCACAATAATATATATACCAATATTTTGGTATAATGATATTGAAAGAATAATATTCTTAAGCTTATAAACAATTTAATTAAATTGTTTACACTTTACTAATTAATGCATTTAATCATCATAAAACACCAACTCTTAAGATTTTATCATCAATATCCAAAATCATCATCAAAAATCTGCATATACCTCATATATAGGATTCTCAAGCCATAAAATCCTATTTTCCAATTTTCTTACTTCACATAACATATTTAATTCATTTTCTCATAACTAGACTATTTTCATGAAAAATACCAAATCCGTTCCAAAAATATTTCTTTTCTGGAATTTAGCATAATATAGTCTCATAGTGAACATATATTTTTCTCAGAATTTTTAAAAGTCATTTACTATTTTTCATATGGCCAAAATAGCCGAATATTTAGACATTTATCAAAAATTATACATTTGTCTAAAAATTCTGAAATTTACAGAGTATACTTCTATCATATACATGTACTCCCAATAAAAATTTCATCAATTTTGGAGTTAACCACAAGGAATTATAAGCGGTTACTTTTAAAATAGTCTTTTCTCATAAAATTCATAACTCTCAATCTATACATCCAAAAATCACCATTTTTGGATACAATCAAGAAAACTCATCAAAATATCGTTTCAAATTTTTCCAGAATTTTTGAAGTTCAGAAAAATTACGAAACTGAAAATCATAACACCCTTAAAATCCATTACTATCCCTTACTATCCCTTACTATCCCTTACTATCCCTTACAATCCCTTACCTCAAAAGAGCAGTATTTCTGACTGGATATCGGATATGATGCTGAAAGAAACTTGCACTGATGAATAGTAACTCACCAAGTATCTAAAAACTCACAAAATATGCTTCATAATATAGAGAGAGAAAGAGAGAAAGCTTATGTTTCTGGTGTGATTTTCAATTCTAACTTAGCCCTCTATTTATAGGAAAATTTTGGTAGGTTTGACCTGCAACCTGATGGCTTTACCTGCTACTATTCCCACCCACCACATTTGAAATATAATTCAGCACATTTCTTCACCAACCACAAGTGGGGCCTACCAATTCTAGAATTTTCCACCAAAATGATAAACTCCGAAAATTCAACAATTTCTGAACCAGTCATCTCGTAAAATTCATAATAAATTATACGTTCATTTTTAACGGTTCAAAATTTGTGGACATATACTCAACTTATATATGTATAACATATCCAAATATTACCACGATCCAACGGTCGGATTAAAAATTATAACCCCCGCAAAATATCTCAAAAACCCTGATTTTTAATACCTCCATTCCGATAAAAATACGGATAAAAATATCAACATTAACTCCTTCATTTTTTAACCACAAAAATATATCCCTCATTTATATCCACATAAAATAAATATTTTCTTATCATATGAATCAATAATTAATTATTCACAAATAATATTACAGAATCACATTTATGACAACCAGGTCGTTCCCAGGAAAGAGGGGGCTTTCCAATAAGAATTTCTCCTTACTGGCGCGCAATTAAATGACCAAACCTCTCCTTAGACAGAACTTTCTAGACATTGTCAATAATGCTATCTAATAATACTATTCAAATAATATGAATTATTGATCTGATAATGGGAAATACTGTGCAGCAACAATTATTGAACAACAATAATACAAAATTCCAACGTAGCAATTATTGAATCAATAAAATAAAATATTGAACAGTAATTACTGTAACAATTATTGAGTATTGCCTTCTTACGTAAGAATCAATAATTTCAAAAATACTGTGCAATATCGTGTGTTACTGTGCAATAACGCGTATTACTGTATTTTAACCACCGGGTATTCCAACAGTGTTAACGGTAACAACTACGCCGTTATTTGTAAAAACTTAATTTGTCGTTTTCTTCACCCGACAGTTATTCTGTTATGGGGCCCACAAATAGCTGCGCCGTCGTACGAATATTCCCCGACAGAAAGAATATTCTACGACCAAACGAATATTCCACGACAACAATGATTATTTTATAACCACTTGCGTATTTTGAAAAAAATTCATATATCACCCGTAACTTTAACATTTATCAATTTAACCATTTACTGAATAGTAATTATAAGAAATATTGAATACTTTTATTTCATAAAATTCGGGGTCTTACACTTACCGTTTTAAAGACGAGCTGAAATAAGAAAGTAGTTAAGTAGTAGAATACTCTTCTTCTCTCTCTATAGTTTCTCTCTCTAGAGTTCAGTGAATTCGTAAGAAATAATGAAGGAATGAGCTGCTATTTATAGAAAAATAGAATGCATAGTAACTAATCCATGAACGGTCCAGATTGATTACTTTAATCTGACGGTCCATATTTAAAGAAAAATCTTTTAAATAAAATATAATATATTCTATTTATAGAATAACTTTAATAAAGTATTCTGTTTTATATAAAAAGATGTTTCTGTTTTATTACGTTAATAATACGAATAAAACAAAACGTCATTATCGCTAAATAATTTATATTATTAACTGACCATAATTGAATCAAACTGAGTGACTTCTCACATAAGCATTAATAATCAATACCGTGTGCTACTATGCAACCACACGTATTACTGTACTTTTACTACCGAGTAGTTCAACAGTAAAAATGGTAAAATTTCTGCCGTTATTTTTAATAAAATATTTTTATCGTTTTCTCAATCCGACAATAATTCCGTTGTGGGGTCCACCAATGATTGTGTCGTTGTACGAATATTTCCTGTTAAAACGAATATTTCCCGACCAATCGAATATTATATAACAACTTGCGTACTTTACAAAATTTATAAATATTACCCACAACTATAACATTATATCAAATTAACTCCATAATATTCAAAAATGATATTTATAGAAAATTCATCTTTATTTATAAAAGTTGGGGTCTTACAACCTCCCCTTCTTATGAAATTTCGCCCTCGAAATTAGGGTACGTACCTGGTATGTCGAAGAGGTAAGGATACCTTGATTTCATTTCAGATTCTAACTCCCAAGTCATTTCCTCAACATCGTGGTTTCTCCACAAAACTTTGACTTGAGGTATAACCTTGGAGCGTAGAATATGTTCCTTCTTATCCAAGATTTGAACAGGAACTTCTTCATACGTCAAATCCTCCGCTATTTCGTCCGATTCTAACTCAATAATGTGGTTCGGGTCTTCCACATATTTACGTAACATGGATATGTGAAAAACGTTATGAACACGAGACATACTTGGCGGTAAAGCGAGTCTATAAGCCACAGTTCCTACTCGATCGAGGATTAAAAATGGACCGATGAATCGAGGATTGAGCTTTCCTCTCTTTCCAAATCTCGTAACTCCTTTCCATGGAGCAACACGTAAGAACACATGATCTCCTACATCAAATTCCACGTCCTTTCGATGAAGATCAGCATAACTCTTTTGTCGATCTTGTGAGGTTTTTATACGTTGTCGGATCGTTTGAATCTTTTCTGTAGTCATACGTACCAACTCCGGTCCCAACAACGTTGCTTCACCCACCTCATCCCAGCATACTGGAGAACGATATTTTCTTCCATACAATGCTTCGAATGGAGCCATGCCAATACTTGCTTGATAACTGTTGTTGTAGGAAAACTCCACCAATGGTAAGAACTTGTCCCAACTTCCCTTGAAGTCAAAGACACAGAGTCTTAATAGATCTTCAAGAGTTTGAATAGTCCTCTCTGATTGTCCGTCCGTCTGAGGATGATATGCTGAACTAAATCGTAAATCCGTGCCCATAGCTTTTTGTAAACTAACCCAAAATCGTGAAGTGAATCTTGGGTCTCGGTCAGAAACTATGGATACTGGCATACCATGCAGTCTTACAATCTCGTTTATGTACATACGAGCAAGACGTTCAAGTGTATAAGTTTCTCGTATCGGTAAGAAATGAGCAGACTTGGTCAATCTATCAACAATGACCCAAATCGCATCAATACCTTGAGAAACCCTAGGAAGACCGGTAACGAAATCCATGGTAATGTGCTCCCACTTCCATTCTGGAATTTCAAGTGGTTGCAATGGACCTTTTGGTACTTGATGCTCCGCTTTGACTCGTTGACAAGTTAGACACCTTGAGATAAACAACGCTATCTCTCTCTTCATATTGCTCCACCAAAATGTATGACGAAGATCATGATACATTTTGGTACTTCCAGGATGGATTGCAAACGGTGTGTTGTGCGCCTCCATCATGATTTCATACTTTAAATCAGGGTTGTTAGGAACACAAAGTCTGGAGTTGACTCGAAGTATTCCTTCTTCATCGATTCTTGCTTCCGGCATAGCACCTTCTTGCACTTTCTTCCTCATACGCATCAGCTCCAGGTCTGTAGCTTGAGCAGCTTTAACTTTATCGATTAAAGTCGGTTCTACTCGTATATTCGCCATCATCACATGGGTCCCTGGAGTCTTTAACTCTATCTCCATCCTTTGCAAGTCACACAAAATGGGCCTTTGCGTTGTTAATATTGCACTTGTACCCGCATATGATCTTCTACTCAATGCGTCAGCTACCACGTTCGCTTTTCCAGGATGGTATTGAATGGTATGATCATAATCTTTCAACAGTTCAAGCCAACGTCGTTGTCGCATGTTGAGTTCCTTTTGAGTGAAGAAATATTTGAGGCTTTTATGATCCGTAAAGATCTCCACCTTCTCCCCATACAAGTAATGCCTCCAAATTTTAAGTGCAAAGACAACAGCTGCCAACTCTAGATCATGAGTAGGATAATTCCTCTCATATTCCTTGAGTTGTCTTGATGCATAGGCTATGACTTTTCCATGTTGCATGAGAACGCATCCCAACCCTTTGCTCGAAGCATCACTGTAGATGACAAATCCCTCCGAGCCAGATGGTATTGTTAGAACAGGTGCTGAAATGAGTCTCCTCTTGAGTTCTTGAAAACTCTGCTCACATTCTTCGCTCCAACCGAACTTTGTATCTTTTCGAGTCAGCTGAGTTAATGGAGTAGCGATTCGAGAAAATCCTTCCACGAATCTCCGATAATAACCAGCTAAACCAAGAAAGCTACGTACCTCGGTCACTGATTTAGGTTGCTCCCAGCTTTGAATAGCTTCAATCTTTGTCGGGTCAACCGATATTCCACGACTTGATACTACGTGCCCAAGGAATGCTACCTCTTCCAGCCAGAACTCGCATTTCTTCAACTTGTCATAAATCTTGTATTCACGAAGCTTTTGGAGTACCAGCCTCAAGTGTTGCTCATGATCTTCACGGCTTTTGGAATAAACAAGGATGTCATCAATAAAGACGACCACAAAGTGATCCAAATATTCCTTGAATACCCTGTTCATCATATCCATGAAGGCAGCAGGAGCATTAGTCAATCCAAAAGACATAACTAAGAATTCATAATGCCCATACCGAGTTCTGAAGGCAGTCTTTGGAATATCCTCAGTTCTAACCTTCAGCTGATGATATCCAGAACGAAGATCGATCTTTGAAAAGAATTGTGCTCCTTGCAACTGGTCAAACAGGTCATCAATACGTGGCAATGGGTACCTATTTTTGATGGTGACATGATTCAACTCCCGATAATCAATACAAAGTCGCATACTCCCATCTTTCTTCTTCACGAACAGAACAGGAGCACCCCAAGGAGAAGTACTAGGACGAATAAAACCAATGTCTAACAATTCCTGCAGTTGGGTCTTTAACTCCTGAAGTTCAATAGGAGCCATTCGATATGGGGCTTTGGAAATGGGTTTTGTACCGGGTTCAAGGTCGATACAAAATTCAATTTCACGCTCTGGGGGTAGGCCAGGAAGTTCTTCGGGAAATACGTCAGGAAATTTATTAACAACAGAAATATCATTCAAAGCTGACGTATTTTTGTTTAGATCTGTGACATGAGCTAAGAAAGCTTGACATCCGTTTTTCAATAAACGAATAGCTTTATGGCTTGAGATGACAGCGATTGATTTTAATGATTTGGTTGCTTGAATTCGCATAATAGGTCGATTAGGAATATGAAAGCTAACAACCTTACGAAAACAATCAATTTTTGCATGATGAGTAGTTAACCAATCAATCCCTAGAATCACGTCAAATGTAAGTATTTTTAATGAAATAAGATCGACAGGTAATGTGTGGTTACCGATTTGAACCAAACAAGACTTATAAACAGTGGAGGTAATGAAGGTTTCTCCCAACGGAGTTTCCACAGATAAGTCAAAGTCTAATTTCTCCGGAATCAAATTTAATCGATGAGCGCAAGTAGGAGAAATAAAAGAATGGGTAGAACCGGTATCAAATAAAGTATAGACTTCGTTAGAGTTTATGATAAGCTTACCCGTGATGACCTCATTCGGGTTCCTTGCTTTCTGGGAGTTCACAACAAACGCTCTCCCTTGCACAATCGGTTTTGACTTTTCTGGGACGGCCTTTGGTGCCTCCATCCTAGCTGAATTTGTCTTCGGTAAACGACAAAATCGGGCTAAATGACCTTCTCTTCCACAATTATAACATGCTTTGGACGGCATCGCGCAGTTTGGACTGATGTGCCCCTCCCCTCCGCATTTGAAACATATGATAGGTGGTCGTTCTCCTTCCTTAACGACAGGTGCTGGTGCTGACGTCTTTCCATCATTGTTGAATCTCCTCTTCTTGAAATGTTCATTCTTATTGTTTTGGCCCTGATTGCCACCGAAGTGGTTACCATTTCTGGCCTGTTGATTCCCTCCACGCTTGTTGTCACCGCTTCGATGACTGCTTTCACTGGTATTATCATTTTGCCGGCTGCTCTCTTTTGGTTGCGTTGTCTCGTTATCGCGCTCCACCAACTGAGCCCTATTTACAACATCTGAATAAAAACACAATTTATGAGAAACAAGGTGTTGACGTATCTCCGACTTCAAACCTCTTAAAAACATTCGCGTCATTCTTTCTTCATTATCCACCAGGTGGGACGTAAACCGGGATAACTCCACAAATTTTGCCTCGTACTGTGACACGGTCATATTATTCTGCTCCAATTTGATGAACTCCACCTCCTTCATGTGACGAATACTCTCGGGAAAGTATTTGTCATTAAACAGCTCTTGGAACTTCTCCCAAGACATCTTCAGTGCGGCAGGTTGAGTACGTTTTATCGATTCCCACCAATAATCTGCCTCTCCTCGCAACATAAAGGCGGCAAAGGGAACCTTTTGCTCCTCGGAGCAACCCAAGACATCAAATATCTTGGTGATCTGCTTTATCCATGTTTCAGCTACAAGTGGTTTGGGTTCTCCCTTAAACTCCGGTGGTCCCAGCTCCTTAAACTGTTTAGCGGTGACCGCCTGAGAGTTTCCAGTATTTCCACCTACGTTGTGGACAGGAGCCGCTTTCACCTGTTGTTGCATGAATTGCATAAAACCTCTGAACATTCCATCATTCATCATCTGGTCATTGTTGTTGTTTGCATGAGGATTGTCACCTTCCTGATGAACATTATCCTGATTATTGATATGTGGTGAATCAATAATCGTCTGTGCTCCATTGCTATTCTCAACATTCTCAGATGCCATTTTCAGATACTGCCACAAAATAAAAGTTAATTGATATGTCATATATTATCCTTATATTATGACCGACCAATTAAATACCATGCAAATAAACTTAGGTAGGTCATACTAGCGAAGGAATTTCCCGTCTCTCCCCTCCTAGTTCTATTCTCACATCTTAGCCAGGGATCATATCCCTAAGCTCTAATACCAACTGTGACGCCCCCAAAATTAGGTATACATCACCCATCTTGGGTCGTCAGATACATAGTACAGAATACAAATACAACTTACTAATACAACTGTCGTGTATAATACGACAAAACATAAACTGTGAGTTTGAATACAAATATTATCTTCTAGAGAGTATTCATACTCAAAAGGAGTCCTCATTACATTTATTAACACACTATTACATAGAATAGTGAGGACTACTAACTAATACTATCATTCGAACCATCACTCCGTTTTCCGACTTGCCCCAGCTACGTTCTCATTTCCTGAAGAGAACAGTGAAAGAAAGGGTGAGCTCAACTAGCCCAGTAAGAAATATTATGACTAAGATAATGCAGAATAAATTATCATTAGCCTTCAACAATGTTAAACTGATAAAATATAATAGACATCAAGTTTAACTGCAGTGGAACAAGCAATCCATTAAAAGAGTCAAGTAGAAAATAAACTCTACTATCTTTTATGATTTAAAAGGTTTTTCAACACTGTGATCGCTGTGACTCAGCTTAATAAAATAATCCACATCATCGAATCACCCCTGCACTACGGCCAAGGATATTCGTGTATTCATTAATGGTCATGATCATGCCAACAACTGTCCATCAATGCACTACGGGCCAATGAGGACTTTTACCACATCATTTGTAACATTACGGTCATGATTATACCGAATAATCCCTGGTCATAATCATACCAAGTCCATCTATGCACTACAGGCCACAGATGACTTTTAACATTTTATAAACATGAGGATGATGACAATGATATAAGAATTCAATAAAACAAGTTCAAGAATTAATTTATCCAAGAATTAACAACGTCCAAATTGTCAACATGATACTGCATTGTGGAGTAAAATTCAAGAATGATCAGAAGAATATTTCCATGAAAAGATACTAAATGAAGCACAAATATCAAGGATATTCCACTAATTTCATGGGTATAGAAGTCAAAGTTTTAACCAACTTAGTACAATAGAGAATGGAATAACAGAAGAAATTACCATGCATGCGATAGACCGCACAGCAGGTTATTCCAATAGAATAATAGAGAATGGAACCAGGTCAGGTGAAAATCACACCGACAGGATGTTCCGACAGAATAATAAATACAGAATAATGAAGACGGAACCAGGTCTGGTGTAAAACACACAGACAGGATATTCCAACAGAATAATAAAGACGGAAAAATAAAGACGGAACCAGGTCCGGTGTAAAACACACAGACAGGAAGTTCCAACAGAATAATAATAACAACGGAACCAGGTCCGGTGTAAAACACACAGACAGGAAGTTCCAACAGAATAATAATAACAACGGAACCAGGTCCGGTGTAAAACACACAGACAGGAAGTTCCAACAGAATAATAGAAAGATGTCACCAAGTATAGGGTATCCCGCGTATACAGGTTATTCCAACAGAATAATAAGAAATGGAATAACAACAGTTCTCTTCATGAATAAGAAAGAATAACACCCCTTACCGTTTTAAAGACGAGCTGAAATAAGGAAGTAGTTAAGTAGTAGAATACTCTTCTTCTCTCTCTCTATAGTTTCTCTCTATAGTTTCTCTCTCTAGAGTTCAGTGAATTCGTAAGAAATAATGAAGGAATGAGCTGCTATTTATAGAAAAATAGAATGCATAGTAACTAATCCATGAACGGTCCAGATTGATTACTTTAATCTGACGGTCCATATTTAAAGAAAAATCTTTTAAATAAAATATAATATATTCTATTTATAGAATAACTTTAATAAAGTATTCTATTTTATATAAAAAGATGTTTCTGTTTTATTACGTTAATAATACGAATAAAACAAAACGTCATTATCGCTAAATAATTCATATTATTAACTGACCATAATTGAATCAAACTGAGTGACTTCTCACATAAGCATTAATAATCAATACCGTGTGCTACTATGCAACCACACATATTACTATACTTTTACTACCGAGTAGTTCAACAGTAACAATGGTAAAATTTCTGCCGTTATTTTTAATAAAATATTTTTGTCTTTTTCTCAATCCGACAATAATTCTATTGTGGGGTCCACCAATGATTGTGTCGTTGTACGAATATTCCCTGTTAAAACGAATATTTCCCGACCAATCGAATATTATATAACAACTTTCGTACTTTACAAAATTTATAAATATTACCCACAACTATAATATTATATCAAATTAACTCCATAATATTCAAAAATGATATTTATAGAAAATTCATCTTTATTTATAAAAGTTGGGGTCTTACACTGTGAGTTTGGATACAAATATATACCAAATGTGATTCATGTTCGAACTGTGGACATCACCTCACAATAACACCTTACATAAAGGTATAGTCAAAAACTGTTTTAGAAATTAGAATCTTTGGAAAGTGCTCAAGGAAACCTTCGTACATGGGAGGCCACGCGTCTAGGTTATGATAGATATCATATGGCCACAGAATTATCCTTGGTTGACCCAATAGACCCCAAAGAAAAATGAGAAGATTACTATCATATTCTTCCCAATGGTGAGTCTTCTCTTGACTTATCATTATCTCCATTGTCTCTAATTGAGAATTATACTTCAAACAAACACCAAGATTATATAGGTAGTGCCCATAGATATACTCAGCAAGTGGATGAGCACAACCCTGTCTTATGATGACACGAGGTTGTATGTCATTAGACATTTTGTATGATAGTGACAAAACACCCTTCCAACGTTGGGTTCGCCTCACCCTATTTTTTTCACCAAATATAACTACTAAATGATGACCACCGTTCTATTCCCTTGTTACCCCCGCTCGACCCAGCTACACTCTTATTACCTGAAAGGAATTGTGAAGCAAAAGGGTGAGCACAACTAGCTCAGTAAAGTATATCATGACTAAAGATAATTAAATTATCAATAGCCTTCATCAATAATAAATTTGAGATTTAGAATATATGGTAAATGATAAAAATTTCAACCATAGTTGCAGCGGAACGAGCAATCCATTAGAAGAGTCAAATAGACTATAAAGTCTATTATCTTCTCCATGTTAAAAATCCACCAATAATGTTTTATCCCTGTAACATCAATCAACAATTCTGGTCCACAATCATATGAATAACTCATAATCATAACTGTAGTTCTAAATTCCTCTTCTCATCCAGGACGAAGATAATTTTCATCACCTATCTTTACCTGAAACATCAAAGATCATGGTTACACCAAATCACATTTCCTGTTCATAATCATACTAATAACTTCATCTTTGCACTATGGCCAAAGATATTCATTTGTATCACCAGTTGGTCATGTTCATCTCAACATCTGTTCATCTTTGCACTACTGGCCAAAGATATTCAACAACATGTCATCTTTGCACTACGGGCCAAAGATATTCATCAACAATTCATCTTTGCACTACAGGCCAAAGATATTCCTCAACAGTTCATATTTGCACTACGGCCAAATATATTAATATCTCAAAGAAATATATAATCATTTCAGAATTTATAAAAACAATAATTATAACCATGTTGATCAATTCACCTTTGCACTTAAGCTAAAGATATTCACTTATAAATTCAATGGTCATGATCATACCAGTCAACAATTCAACTTTGCACTACTGGCCAAAGAGAACCCATAGTCATGATCATACCAATAATTTACCCATCTTTACACTCAAGTCAAAGAGAAAAACATCATTAGGGTTATAAAAATGTTATATATGATAATAAAATCAATATAATCAACATATAAATTTAATCTCAAGAGTAATATTCATAAACCAACAATATTTGGTCAGAAAAAGAGAATAGTAACTCGTGAATAGTAACTCATGAATAGTAACTCGTGAATAGAAACTCATGAATAGTAACTCATGAATAGTAAACTCGATACAAAAAGGTAGAAATTCTACAATAAAATCCATACCAGTATTTCGGTATAATGATATTGAAAGAATAATATTTCTTAAGCTTATAAACAATTTATTTAAATTGTTTACACTTTACTAAATAATATATTTAATCATTCTAAAATACCAAACTAATAAGATTTTATCACCAATAATCAAAACCCTCATCAAAAATCTGCATATACCTCATATAGAATTCTCAAGCCATAAAATCCTATTTTTAAATTTTTTTACTTCACATAACATATTTAATTCATTTACTCACAACTAGACTATTTTCATGAAAAATACCAAATCAGTTCCAAAAGTATTTCTTTTCTGAGATTTAGCATAATATAGTCCCATAGTGAACATATATTTTTCTCAGAATTTTTAAAAGTCATTTACTATTTTTCATATGGCCAAAACAGCCGAATATTTAGATATTTATCAAAAATTATACTTTTGTCCAAAAATTCTGAAATTTACAGAGTATACTTCTATCATATACATGTACTCCCAATAAAAATTTCATCAATTTTGGAGTTAACCACAAGGAATTATAAGCGATTACTTTTAAAATAGTATTTTCTCATAAAATTCATAACTCTCAATCTATACATCCAAAAATCACCATTTTTGGACACAATCAAGAAAACTCATCAAAATATCATTTTAAATTTTTCCAGAATTTTTGAAGGTCAGAAAAATTACGAAACTGGAAAATATAACAACCCTTAAAATCCCTTACTATCCCTTACTATCCCTTACTATCTCTTACCTCAAAAGAGCAGTACTTCTGACTGGATATCGGATATGATGCTGAAAGAAACTTGCACTGATGAATAGCAACTCACCAAGTATCTAAAAACTCACAAAATATGCTTCATAATATAGAGAGAGAAAGAGAGAAAGCTTATGTTTCTGGTGTGATTTTCAATTCTAACTTAGCCCTCTATTTATAGGAAAATTTTGGTAGGTTTGACCTCTACAAGTGGGGCCCACCAATTCTAGAATTTTCCACCAAAATGATAAACTCTAAAAATTCAACAATTTCTGAACCAGTCATCTCGTAAAATTCATAATAAATCATACGTTCATTTTTAACGGTTCAAAATTTGTGGACATATACTCAACTTATATATGTATAACATATCCAAATATTACCACGATCCAACGGTCGGATTAAAAATTATAACCCTCGCAAAATATCTCAAAAACCCTAATTTTTTAATACCTCCATTCCGACAAAAATACTGATAAAAACCTCAACATTAACTCCTTCATTTTTAACCACAAAAATATATCCCTCGTTTATATCCACATAAAATAAATATTTCCTTATCATATGAATCAATAATTAATTATTCACAAATAATATTACAGAACCACATTTATGACAACCAGGCCGTTCCCAGGAAAGAGGGGACTTTCCAATAAGAATTTCTCCTTACTGGCGCGCAATTAGATAACCAAACCTCTCCTTAGACAGAACTTTCTAGACATTGCCAATAATGTTATCTAATAATATTATTCAAATAATATGAATTATTGATCTGATAATGGGAAATACTGTGCAGTGACAATTATTGAACAACAATAATATAAAATTTCAACGTAGCAATTATTGAATCAATAAAATAAAATATTGAACAGTAATTACTGTAACAATTATTGAGTAGTGCCTTCTTACGTAAGGATCAATAATTCAAAAATACTGTGTAAAACCGTGTGCTACTGTGCAAACACGCGTATTACTGTATTTTAACCACCGGGTATTCCAACAGTGTTAACGGTAACAACTACGCCGTTAATTATAAAACCTCAATTTTTTGTTGTTATCTTCATCCGACAGTTATTCTGTTATGGGGCCTATAAATAGCTGCGCCGTCGTACGAATATTCCCCGACAGAAAGAATATTCCACGACCAAACGAATATTCCCCGACAACAATGATTATTTTATAACCACTTGCTTATTTTGAAAAAAAATTCATATTTCACCCATAACTTTAAACTTTTATCAATTTAACCATTTACTGAATAGTAATTATAAGAAAAATTGAATACTTTTATTTCATAAAATTCGGGTTCTTACATAGACTATAAAGTCTATTATCTTCTCCATATTAAAAATCCACCAACAATGTTTTATCCCTGTAACATCAATCAACAGTTCTGGTCCACAATCATATAAATAACTCATAATCATAATTATGATTCTAAATTTCTCTTCACATCCAGAACGAAGATAATTTTTATCACCTGTCTTTACCTGAAACATCAAAGATCATGGTTATACCAAATCACAGTTCATGTTCATAATCATACCAATAACTTCATCTTTGCACTACGGCCAAAGATATTCATTTGTGCCAGTTGGTCATGTTCATCTCAACACCTGTTCATCTTTGCACTACTGGCCAAAGATATTCAACAACATGTCATCTTTGCACTACAGGCCAAAGATATTCATCAACAGACCATCTTTGCACTACATGCCAAAGATATTCATCAACAATTCATATTTGTACTACAGGCCAAATATATTCATATCTCAAAGAAATATATAATCATTTCAGAATTTATATAAACAATAATTATAACCATGTTGATCAATTCACCTTTGCACTTAAGCTTAAGATATTCAATTATAAATTCAATGGTCATGATCATACCAGTCACAATTCAACTTTGCACTACAGGCCAAAGAGAACCCTAGTCATGATCATACCAATAATCTACCCATCTTTACACTCCAGTGAAAGAGAATTTCAACATCAGGGTTATAAAAATATTATATATGATGATAAAAATAATATGATCAACATATAGTTTTAATCTCAAGAGTAATATTCGTAACTCATGAATAGTAAATCGTGAATAGTAACTCATGAATAGTAACCCTGACATGAAAAAGGTAAAAATTCCACAATAATATACATACCAATATTTCGGTATAATGATATTGAAAGAATAATATTTCTTAAGCTTATAAATAATTTATTTAAATTGTTTACACTTTACTAATTAATGCATTTAATCATCATAAAATGCCAACTCTTAAGATTCTATCATCAATAACCAAAACCCTCATTAAAAATCTGCATATACCTCATATAGAATTCTCAAGCCATAAAATCCTATTTTCCAATTTTCTTACTTCACATAACATATTTAATTCATTTTCTCATAACTAGTCCATTTTCATGAAAAATACCAAATCAGTTTCAAAAATATTTCTTTTCTGAGATTTATCAGAATATAGTCTCATATTGAACATATATTTTTCTCAAAATTTTTAAAATTCATTTACTATTTTTCATATGGCCAAAACCGCCGAACATTTATCATAAATTGTACTTTTATCCAAAAATTCTGAAATTTACAGAGTATACTTCTATCATATACATGTACTCCCAATAAAAATTTCATCAATTTTGGAGTTAACCACAAAGAATTATAAGCGATTACTTTTAAAATAGTCTTTTCTTATAAAATTCATAACTCTCAATCTATACATCCAAAAATCACTATTTTTGGACACAATCAAGAAAACTCATCAAAATATCATTTCAAATTTTTTCAGAATTTTTGAAGGTCAGAAAAATTACGAAACTGAAAAACATAACAACCCTTAAAATTCCTTACTATCCCTTACAATCCCTTACCTCAAAAGAGCAGTACTTCTGACTGGATATCGGATATGATGCTGAAGGAAACTTGCACTGATGAATAACAACTCACCAAGTATCTAAAAACTCACAAAATATGCTTCATAATATAGAGAGAGAAAGAGAGAAAGCTTATGTTTCTGGTGTGATTTTCAATTCTAACTTAGCCCTCTATTTATAGGAAAATTTTAGTAGGCTTGACTTGCAACCTGATGGCTTTACCTGCTACTATTCCCACCCACCACATTTGAAATATAATTCAGCACATTTCTTCACCAACCACAAGTGGAGCCCACCAATTCTAGAATTTTCCACCAAAATGATAAACTTCGAAAATTCAACAATTTCTGAACCAGTCATCTCGTAAAATTCATAATAAATCATACGTTCATTTTTAACGGTTCAAAATTTGTGAACATATACTCAACTTATATATGTATAACATATCCAAATATTACCACGATCCAACGGTCGGATTAAAAATTATAACCCTCGCAAAATATCTCAAAAACCCTAATTTGATTTTCAATACCTCCGTTCCGATAAAAATACGGATAAAAACCTCAACATTAACTCCTTTATTTTTAACCATAAAAATATATCCCTCATTTATATCCACATAAAATAAATATTTCCTTATCATATGAATCAATAATTAATTATTCACAAATAATATTACAGAATCACATTTATGACAACCAGGCCGTTATCAGGAAAGAGGGGGCTTTCCAATAAGGATTTCTCCTTACTGGCGCGCAATTAGATGACCAAATCTCTCCTTAGACAGAACTTTCTAGACATTGCCAATAATGTTATCTAATAATATTATTCAAATAATATGAATTATTGATCTGATAATAAGAAATACTGTGCAGCAACAATTATTGAAACAACAATAATATAAAATATCAACGCAGCAATTATTGAATCAATAAAATAAAATATTGAACAGTAATTACTGTAACAATTATTGAGTAGTGCCTTCTTACGTAAGAATCAATAATTTCAAAAATACTATGCAATACCGTGTGCTACTGTGCAATAACGCGTATTACTGTATTTTAACCACCGGGTATTCCAACAGTGTTAATGGTAACAACTACGCCGTTATTTGTAAAAACTCAAATTTGTCGTTTTCTTCACCCGACAGTTATTCTGTTATGGGGCCCACAAATGGCTGCGCCGTCGTACGAATATTCCCCGACAGAAAGAATATTCCACGACCAAACGAATATTCCCCGACAACAATGATTATTTTATAACCACTTGCTTATTTTGAAAAAAAATCATATTTCACTCATAACTTTAAACTTTTATCAATTTAACCATTTACTGAATAGTAATTATAAGAAAAATTGAATACTTTTATTTCATAAAATTCGGGGTCTTACAATTATTTTGAATATAAGGTGTTAATTTGATATAATGCTTTGGTTATGGGTGAAATGTGCAAATTTTGCAAAATAAGCAAGTGGTTATAAAATATTCATTGTTGTCGGGAAATATTCGTTTGGTCGTAGAATATTCTTGCTGTCGGGGAATATTCATACGATGGCGCAGTCATTTGTGGGCCCCATAACAGAAAACGGTCGGATAAAAAAAATGACAAGTTTGAGTTTTTATAAATAACAGCACAGTTGTTACCGTTAACACTGTTGGAATACCCGGTGGTTAAAATACAGTAATACGTGTGGGTACACAGTAGCACACGGTATTGCATAGTATTATTGAATTATTGATCCTTACGTAAGAAGGAACTACTCAATAATTGTTACAGTAATTACTGTTAAATATTTTATTTTATTAATTCAATAATTACTACGTTAATATTTTATATTATTGTAGTTTCAATAATTGTCACTGCACAATATCTCCACTATCAGATCAATAATTTATATTATTTGAATAATATTATTGGATAGCATTATTGGCAATGTCTAAGGAAGTTCTGTCTAAGGAGAGGTTTGGTCACCTAATTACGCGCCAGTAAGGAGAAATCCTAATCGGAAAGCCCCCTCTTTCCTGGGAACGATCTGGTTGTCATAATTGTGATTCTGTAATATTATTTGTGAATAATTAATTATTGATTTATATGATAAGAAAATATTTATTTTATGTGGATATAAATGAAGGAATTAATGTTGAGGTATTTTATCAGTATTTTGTCGGAATGAAGGTATTAAAAATCACCCGTATGTGAATTTTGGATATTTTTCTGATAGGAATTTGGAAAAACTTTCTTCTACAAAGTTGTAGTGAATTAAATTTCCTATGGAATAGGTATGAGACTCGAATTTTTCTGATAAAAGGGTTATTTATTATGAATTATTGAAGTTACTAATTATTGTTTAAATTTAAAATATTTTAGAAATTTCTAGAATGGGTGGGCCCCACTTTTGGATGGTGAGAAATATGCTAAAATTTTATTTCAAAAGTGGTAGGCGTGAATAGTAGTAGGTAAAGCCATCAGGTAGTAGGTTAGTCTGCTTTGGCGTTCTAAGTATTTTCTTATAAATAGGGTGCTTAGTTAGAATTAAAAATTACACTA
The DNA here is from genome assembly GCA_016801055.1 of Panax notoginseng. Lineage (NCBI taxonomy): Eukaryota > Viridiplantae > Streptophyta > Magnoliopsida > Apiales > Araliaceae > Panax > Panax notoginseng. The sequence goes on from CM029017.1 coordinate 188,419,171, forward strand.
AAAACAAGTTTTCACTCTTTCTCTTTCTATATTATCGAGCGTATTTTTGTGAGTATTTAGATACTTTGAGAGTTGCTATTCAGTACAAGTTTTTTTCAGCCTTATACCTGATATTTCAGCCGGAAGTACTGTTCTTTTGAGGTAATGGATGTTATTTTCTTCGTAAATGATGTTATTCTTTCAATATCATTATGCCAAAATATAAATATGAATTTTATTATGGAATTTCTACCTTTTTGTGTCGGGATTACTATTCATGTATACGACACTATTCACGTATACGATACTATTCACGAATACGGTACTATTCACAAAAAAATAAATTTTTCTTTCTTTGTCCAAGTTGTCTATTGTGGTTACAATCTTTGATTGTATCCATATTTTTATCTTTATTTTTGAATTCTTCTTCACAATTGATTATTATAGAGTATTTTTGAACTTGGATAAACTGTAGTACGAATATCTAATATTTGTCCTTTTGTCTCACTGGATTCGATTTCTTTAAGATATTTTTCATCATTCCTAGTCCTAAATGATGATATTACTGAATATCTTTGGCCTGTAGTGCAAAGATGAATGATTAACTGATGAATATCTTTGGCCCGTAGTGCAAAGATGAACAGGTGTTTAGATGAACATAACCAACTGGTGATGCAAATGAATATCTTTGGCCTGTAGTGCAAAGATGAATATTTGATTCAAGATGTATATTGATTGATATTACATTGATAAAATATTGATGATGGACTTTTAAATCTTAGAAGATAGTAGAATTCATTCTCTACTTGACTCTTCTAATGGATTGCTGTTTTCGCTGCAGTTGTTGATCTAAAACTTGTTGTCTATTATATTTTATCAAATTTTTCCCTATTGAAGACTAATGATAATTTGTTATATGTTATCTTAGTCATAATATTCTTTATTGGGCTAGTTGAGCTCACCCTTTTTCCTTTTTGTTCCATTTTTCTCAGGAGGCGAGAATATAGCGGGAACTAGTCGGGGTGTGGAGTGATGTTTCCAGACAGTTGTGTTAGCATTCCTCACTATTTTCTTAAATAGTTTTTCAATAATTGTAATGAGAACTTATTTGAGTGTGGGTATTGTCTAGAAGATAATATTTGTATTTAAACTCATAGTTTATGTGTTGTCGTATTTTGCACGACAATTATAATAATGATATTGTAGTTGTTTCTGTACCATGTATTTGGCGACTCAGAATAGGTGATGTATACCTATTTTGGGGGCGTCACAGAAACCCTTCCCATTCGGGTTGGCTGGTGGAAAAAGATGAGTAATTTTCTTCTGAGTGGTCAGAAGATTGAGGATATTCTCGAGTGAGTCCCCTAAGGGTGTGAACACTCGATTGCGTCGCACTTCTCCACTTTTAGGCAATGGAGGGTTTGAAGATTGTGCTTGAAAGGGGGAGTAGTTCCTCCTCTGGATTGGCATATTCTGATTGCCTTTCTGACCTTGTTGTATCAAGGAAACATCCTCCTCTTTTTTCTTATGGACCCTCCGGGGTTGTTTCCATAAGTTCCGGACTGGATGTATTCAGCAACAACTTTCAAAGCGGCTAGGTCTTGAATCTTACCTGACTTCAATCCCATCTCAGCCATTTCTCCATGTTTGATCATTTCAGAAAATGATTTACCAATACCAGCTAAGACTCTCTCATAGAAAGGAGCTTCTTGGATATCTATGAAGGTCATGGCCATCTCAGACTCAGTCATAGAGGGAATAACTTGAGCAGCAAGGCGCTTCCACCTTTGAGCGTACTCTCTAAAAGACTCATTGGCTTGTTTCTTGACTTTGGTAATTTGGTACCTTTTGGAGCCATCTGAGACTGGAAACTGTATTGACTGAGGAAGGCATGAGCTAGCTCCTCCCAGCTATGGATCTTAGAATTGTCTAATCTAGTATACCATGATCTGGCTTCTCTAGTTAGACTCTTTTGGAAGAGCTGCATTCTGAGCTTTTCATCTTCTGCATAAGATCCTAGTTCTCCAATGAATACTTTCAAATATGTGTAAGGATCCCCTAACCCATCATACTTTTCAAAGTCAGGAGTCTTGAACTTCTCTGGATAATGAACACCAGGGAATATACAAAGGTCAACATATGAAACACTCCCGTATGCTCCAATTCCTTTGATCAAATGAATGGTTTCTTCCATTTGAAGGAATTTTTTCCCGATATCACCGGTGTCTAGATCTTCTTTGAAATGGGTGTTTTCAGGGGTTTTGTTGGTTGTATCCAACTGAAGTACCGAAATTGTTTTAACCGAACCTTGGGTTTCTCCCTGTGCAGAGAATTCTGTATGTACGGGTATTCACGAACCCTGAGTAGACTGGTGTAGTTCTTTAAGCAGAACAACCAAATCTGTAATTTATTTGCTTAATCCGTCAAACTCCTCAAGAGAGACCGGAGTATGATTAGACTGGTCAAATGAAAACATAATTAGATGTAGGCTCGTGGCCCTTTTAGACTTTGAGTGGGCAACAGGCCCAATTGTTTCCCTACAAAAGACTTGCATAGTTTAGTCTTAGGGAATGTATAAATATTTACATGCTATGTGACGTATCCGTTTTAGGAGTATTATCCTACAAAACGGATGTTAGCTGTTTGTATGACAGGATAGCATATTATGATTTAAATATGTATGTACACATATTTCTTCATATTTTCCATTACATAAAGATTGACATGGAATGAAATTATAAGTAATTGATTTTACAAGTAATTGAAAATGGAAAGCATGAAGACACTTCCCTCCATGTTTGGTTTATCATAGGCTGTCCTATCTTAGGTTTACTCTCACGGCTTTTTGGCATAAAAGTTCTCAGATCATCGCAATTTACTTGACGGGAAGTTAATCCGATCTTTCAACTGGAGCGAATCTGGGTGGTGCCTTTCCTGAGCCTTGTTGGAAGTAGTCTCCCTACGAGTCCAGTAATCAAACATTGACAGGGTAAGCTCCTGGTGGAGGGACCACACAACATACATTCACATACAAAATGTCTCACCGTTATGAAAATGATGATATGTGCGAAGCACTACAATATCATAAGCAGATATAGTGCGAAGCACTAAGTACAGTAAGTAAATGCATTCGTACACATCCTTTCAAATGTAAATGCAACATCCACACACAAGCATATAACAGTTTTGAAAAGCTTGTAATAGCGGCTTAAGCCCTCTTACTGAAATAATCCCCAGCAAAGTCACCACTTGTCGACGTCGCGATTTTTATTGTCCCTTTTCTGTTCTTGTCTTTTGGTATTCTCATGTTAGGTGAGATTTGTTAGAAAAACAAGTTGTGAAAAGGTTCGACATTTATATGTCGACGATTTGACTGTAAGAGTCGCCAGTTGGTATTTTTAAATGGTTGCACCAACTCAACCGAGAAAAGGTTTGCACATTGACCATGTGATGTAACACTGCTAAATTGGTCTGTGAAACCGAGATTCGTTAGGGTCCGGGGGCTTAATTATGCGGAAGGAAGGTGTTAGGCACCCCTGAAATCCGTGTTACCACGATGACCGCCACTTTTCAATAAAATTGTTATATGAATGTGTGTGTTTGTGTGTAGGTCAATGTGCAATTATCTGGAAGTAGTGCTATGCCTGGTTCGCACCTATATACAAAGGGTTTGAATTTGTATAAAAATTCAGTTTTAACAAGATATAGCAGTGATGTTTTGTAAAAGAGGTTTTTCAAACCCTTATGCTCAATAGTAATTGAGGCCTTTGATACTTCCAATTTATTATATGTTCGGCTGGATTGCTTTTAATTTTGAGATGCGAAGCATCTTCGAGAAAATAATGTACAAAGCAGTGCCGAATTCCTCATGAGCATGAAAGTCATCTAAGGAAATCCAAATACTGTGAATAATTTACAAGCTGATTACAGCCGAAAATATTCATCACGGGAACCGAATCTAGATTCAGTAGATTGAATCTGTGATCACATGATTCCTAGGCTCACATGATGCAGCAGTTTATATGAAAGCCGTAAGCAGTTATATATATATATATATATATATATATATATATATATATATATATATATATATATATATATATATACAGACATGATCAACCACCACGAAGCACCTCCGTGGGGGATCAGAAATATAAATATATAAAAGCGGTAAATATATATATATAGAGACATGATCTACCACCACGAAGCACCCCAATGGGGGATCAGAAATGTAAATAAAGCAATAAAACGATTAACTGCCACGAAGTAAACTCCAGGCAGGACTGAATGTAAATAAAGCTGTAAAAGACTGTGACGCCCTCAAAATAGGTATACACAACCCATTCTGAGTCGCCAAATACATGGTACAAAAAATAACTACAACTTTATTAATACAATTATCGTGCAAAATGCGGTAACACATATACTGTGAGTTTAAATACAAATATTATCTTCTAGACAATATCCACACTCAAATAAGTCCTCTTTACAATTACTAATACACTATTTTACAAAATAGTGAGGACTACTAAAACAAATGCCTTGAAACATCACTCCACACTCCGACTAGTTCCCGCTATATTCTCGCCTCCTGAGAAGAAAAATGGAACAAAAAGGAAAAGGGTGAGCTCAACTAGCCCATTAAAGAATATTATGACTAAGATAATGTACAACAAATTATCCTTAGCCTTCAATAGGGAAAAATCTGATTGAATATAATAGACAACAAGTTTTAGATCAACAACTATTGCGAAAATAACAATTCATTAGAAGAGTTAAGTAGAGAATAAAATCTACTATCATCTATGAATTTAAAAGTCAATCATTAATATTTTATCCCTGTAACATCAATCAATATACATCTTGAATCAAATATTCATCTTTGCACTACAGGCCAAAGATATTCATTTGTATCACCAGTTGGTTATGTTCATCTCAACACATGTCCATCTTTGCACTACGAGCCAAAGATATTCATCAGGTAATCATTCATCTTTGCACTACAGGTCAAATATATTTAGTCATATATATCACCATTTAGGACAGAGGATGATAAAAAATATTTTAAAGAAAATGAATCCAGTGAGATAAAAGATCAAAGATTAAGGATTCATACTTCGGTTTATCTAAGTTCAAAAATACTCCATAATAATTAATTGTGGAGCAGAATTCAAAAATGAAGATTAAAATATGGATACAATCAAAGATAGTAACCATAATAGACAACTTGAACAAAGAAATAAAAATTTTATTTTTCTGTGAATAGTGTCGTAGTCGTGAATAGGGTCGTATACGTGAATAGTAATCCTGACACGAAAAGTTAGAAATTCCACAAGAAAAATCATACTTCGTGAATAGTACCGTATTCGTGAATAGTGTCGTATACGTGAATAGTGTCGTATACGTGAATAGTAACCTCAACATGAAAAGGTGAAAAATTTATAATAAAATTCATACCAATATTTCGGTATAATGATATTGAAAGAAATAAAATTATTTGCGAAGAAAATAACATCCCTTATCTCAAAAGAACAATACTTCTGTCTGAAATATCGGATATGATGCTGAAGGAAACTTGCACTGAATAGCTACTCAAAGTATCTAAATACTCACAAAAATACGTTCGATATTATAAAGAGAGAAAACTTCTAATTCTGGTGTAATTTTCAATTCTAATTAAGCACCCTATTTATAGGAAAATGCTATAACGCCAACGTAGACTAACCTGCTACCTGATGGCTTTACCTGCTATTATTCACGCACACCACTATTGAAATAAAATTTTAGCATATTTCTCATCAACCAAAAGTGGGGCCCACCAATTCTAGAAAATTTCCAAAATATTTTAAAATTTAAATAATAATCAGAAACTTCAATAATTAATAATAAATAGTCATTTTATCAGAAAAATTGAATCTCATGACTGTTCCATAGGACATTTAATTCTCTACAACTTTGTAGAAGAAAATTTTTTCAAATTCCAAACAGAAAATGCCCGAAATCCATATACGGACGCTTTTTAATACCTCCATTCCGACAAAATACTGATAAAATACCTCAACATTAATTCTTTCATTTATATTCACATAAAAATAAATAGTTCCTTATCATATAAATTAATAATTAATTATTCATAAATAATATTACAGAATCACAAAACTGACAACCAAGTCGTTCCTAGGAAAGAGGGGGCTTTCCGATAAGAATTTCTCCTTACTGGAGCGTAATTAAGTGACCAAACCCCTTTTCTAGTCAGAACTTCCTTAGACATTGTCAATAATGCTATCTAATAATATTATTTAAATAATATAAATTATTGATCTGATAATGGGAAATACTATGCAGTGACAATTATTGAATTAACAATAATATAAAAATATCAATGTAGCAATTATTGAATCAATAAAATAAAATATTGAACAGTAATTACTGTAACAATTATTGAGTAGTGCCTTCTTACATAAGAATCAATAATCCAAAAATACTGTGCAATACCATGTGCTACTGTACAACCACGCGTATTATTATATTTTAACCACTAGGTATTCCAACAGTGTTAACGGTAACAACTACTCCGTTATTTATAAAAACTCAAACTTGTCATTTTCGTCATCCGACCGTTTTTCGTTATGGGGCCCACAAATGGTTGCGCCGTCGTACGAATATTCCCCAACAACAAGAATATTCCACGACCAAACGAATATTCCCCGACAACAATGAATATTTTATAATCACTTGCTTGTTTTGCAAAATTTAAACATTTCACCCATAACTAACCACATTATATCAAAGTAACACCTTAATATTTCAAAATAATGAATAGAGAAAATTCAATTTTATTTATAAAACGTTCGGGGTCTTACAACCTCCCCTCCTTATGAAATTTCGTCCTCGAAATTGATGTGCGTAGGACATGTTCCTTCCTATCCAAAATCTTGACAAGTACCTCCTATTACGTTAAATCTTCGGCTATCTCGTATGGTTCTAACTCAATAATATGGTTCAAGTCGCCCACATATTTATGTAACATCGATACGTGAAAAACGATATGAACACGCGACATACTTAGCGGTAAAGCGAGTCTATAAGCCACAGTTCCTACTTGATCGAGGATTTCAACTGGACTAATAAATCAAAGGTTTGAGCTTTCCTCACATCGCCGATTCTCGCTTTTGGAATAATGACTTCTTACACCTTTTTCTTCATATTCATCAGCTCTAGGTCAGTATCTTGAGTAGTTTTAAATTTATTGATTAAGGTTGGTTCTACGCGTATATTTGACATTATCACGTGGGTCCCTAGAGTCTTTAACTCTATCTCTATCATTTGTAAGTTATACGAAATGAGTCTTTGTGTTTGACAATATCGCACCCGTACCCGCATATAATCTTCTACTCAACACGTCAGCTATCACGTTCATTTTTCCAGGATGGTATGGTCAGAACAGGTGCCGAAATGAGTCTCCTCTTGAGTTCTTGGAAGCTCTTCTCACATTCCTCACTCCATACAAATTTTGTATCTTTACGAGTCAACTGAGTTAATGGAGTAGCGATTCGAGAAAATCCTTCCAAGAATCTCCGATAGTAACCATCTAAGCCAAGAAAGCTACGTATTTCGATTACTGACTTAGGTTGCTCTCAACTATGACTCATATCCCAACCTTGGATAGCACGTCACAATAGAACCTATCATTTTACCATCGCACGAATATAGTGTCCCATATGGAGAGTCTGACTTCAATGCATTCCACAAAGGAAGTCACCAGATAGAGGCTCGGGTACCAACTCCTGTGGTTGGGTTTTTAACTCCTGAAGTTCAATAGGAGCCATTCGATATGAGGTTTTAGAAATGGGTTTTGTACCGGGTTCAAGGTCAATAAAGAATTCAACTTTACGTTCTAGGGGTAGACCGGGAAGTTCTTCAGGAAACACGTCAGGAAATTCACTAACAACAGAAATATTATTCAAATCTGACGTGTTTTTGTATAACTCCATAACATGGGCTAAGAAAGCTTTGACATCCGTTTTTCAATAATCGAATGGCTTTATGGCTTGATATGACAGTGATTGACTTTAGTGGTTTTGTTGCTTGAACTCGTATAACAGGTTGGTTAGGAATATGAAAGCTAATAACCTTACGAAAATAATCAATTTTAGCATGATGAGTGATTAACCAATCAATCGCTAAAATCACATCAAGTGCAAGTATCTTTAAAGAGACAAGATCAACAGATAATGTGATGGTGCCAACTTGGATCAAGTAAGATTTATAAATAGTGGATGTAATGAAAGTTTCTCCTAACGGAGTCTCAACAGATAAGTCAAAGTCAATTTCTCCGGAGTCAAGTTCAAATGTTGAGCACAAATAGGAGAGATAAAAGAATGGGTAGAACCGGTATCTAGTAAGGTGTAGACTTCGCAAGAGTTTTAATTTAACTAACCCGTGATAACTTCGTTCGGGTTCCTCGCGTTTTGGCCAGTCACGACAAACGGTCTTCCACGAACCGCTGACTTTGACTTGTCCGGAACAGCCTTTGGAGTCACCATTCCCGCTAGACTTGGTTTTGTTACAGAACAATCTCGAGCTATATGTCCTTCCTTTCCACAGTTATAACACACCTTGAATTGTTGTGGGCAGTTTGGGCTGACGTGTCCCTCTTTCCCGCATTTATAACATAAGACCGGTGGTCGTTCTTCTCCCCTAGAAACAATTGATGCTGGTGCTGACGTCTTCACATTGTCATTGTTATACCTTCTCTTTTTGAAATCTCCCCCCGACTCGTTTCTTTTACTATCATGGCCACGATTACCACCAGAGTGGTTACCGCTTTTGTCCGGATATTTTCCTCCCCGCTGGTTGTCATCGCTCTGATGACTGCTACCACCGGCATGACCATGGTTGTGGTCCCTCGGTTGAACATACTCATTATCTCGCTCTAATAAGTGAGCCATGTTCACAACATCTGAATATAGAGAAAATTTGTGAGAGATAAGGTATTGACGAATTTCGGGTTTCAGACCTCTCAGAAAAATCTGCGTCATACGTTCCTCATTCTCTACCAAATGAGGTGCAAACCTGGATAACTCCGTGAACTTAGCCTCATACTGGGACACCGTCATGTTATTCTATTCTAGTCTAATAAACTCTACCTCCTTCATATGACGAATACTTTTAGGAAAGTACTTGTCATTGAACAGTTTCTGAAACGTTTCCCAAGACATATTGAGTGCGGCTGGCTGGGCACCCTTTACAAATTCCCGCCAGTAATCTGCCTCACCGCAGAACATAAAGGTGGCGAATGGAATATTCTGTTCCTCCGTGCATTCCAAGACATCAAATATCTTAGTAATTTGCTTAACCCACGTTTCTACCTTAATCAGATCTGGCTTTTCCAAGAATTCTGGTGGTCCCAACTCTTTGAACTGCTTGGCTATGACAAGCTGCGCGTTGCTATCATTTTCACCCGTATTTTGTACACGATTCTCCCCCGTCTGATTTTGCATGAACTGCAAAAAGCTTCTAAACATCCCATCATTCATCGGTTGTTCAATAGTGTTGTCTACAGGAGGAATATTGTCTTCCTGTTGCACGTTCTCCTAGTTGGTGATTAAAGGTGTCTCCACGGTCTCACTCACTCCATTATTAACATTTTTCAGCTGCCATTCTCAAATACTGCAAAAAAAAGGGATAATTAAAGAAAATGACATACCACATAATACCCTTATATTCTAACCGACCAACAAATAAGCTTAGGTAGGACACACTAGCGAAGGATTTACTCGTCTCTCCCCTCCTAGTTCTATTCTCTGATCTCCGCCAGAGACCATATCCCTAAGCTCTGATACCAACTGTGACGCCCCCAAAATAGATATACACAACCCATTCTGAGTCGCCAAATACATGGTACAGAAAATAACTATAACTTTATTAATACAATTATCGTGCAAAATACGACAACACATATACTGTGAGTTTAAATATAAATATTATCTTCTAGACAATATTCACATTCAAATAAGTCCTATTTACAATTATTGATACACTATATTATAAAATAGTGAGGACTACTAAAACAACTGCCTTAAAATATCACTCCACACCCCGACTAGTTCCCGCTATATTGTCGTCTCCTGAGAAGAAAAATGGAACAAAAAGGAAAAGGGTGAGCTCAACTAGCCCAGTAAAAATATTATGACTAAGATAATGTACAACCAATTATCCTTAGCCTTTCACAGGGAAAAATTTGATAGAATATAATAGACAACAAGTATTAGATCAACAACTGCAGCGGAAATAACAATTCATTAGAAGAGTTAAGTAGAGAATGAAATCTACTATCATCTATGAATTTAACAGTCCATCATCAATATTTTATCCCTATAACATCAATCAATATACATCTTGAATCAAATATTTATCTTTGCACTACGAGCCAAAGATATTCATTTGTATCACCAGCTGGTCATGTTCATCTCAACACCTGTTCGTCTTTGCACTACGGGCCAAAGATATTTATCAGGTAATCATTCATCTTAGCACTACAGGTCAAAGATATTCAGTTATATCACCATTTAGGACAGAGGATGATGAAAAATATTTTAAAGAAAACGAATTCAGTGAGATAAAAGATCAAATATTAAGGATTCATACTTCGGTTTATCTAAGTTCAAAAATACTCTATAATAATCAATTGCGGAGTAGAATTCAAAAATGAAGATCAAAATATGGATACAATCAAAGATAGTAACCATAATAGACAACTTGGACAAAGAAAAGAAAATTTTATTTTTCTGTAAATAGTGTCGTATTCGTGAATAGTATCGTATACATGAATAGTATCGTATACGTGAATAGTAAACCCGACACAAAAAGTTAAAAATTCTACTAGAAAAATCATATTTCGTGAATAGTACTCGTGAATAGTATCGTATACGTAAATAGTGTCGTGTATGTGAATAGTAACCTCAACATGAAAATGTAAAAATTTCATAATGAAATTCATACCAATATTTTGATATAATTATATTGAAAGAAATAATATCATTTGCGAAGAAAATAACATCCTTTACCTCAAAAGAATAGTACTTCTATTTGAAATATCGGATATGATGCTGAAGGAAACTTGCACTGACTAGTAACTCTCAAATTATCTAAATACTTAAAAAAAATACGCTCGATATTACAGAGAGGGAAAACTTCTAATTCTGGTGTGATTTTCAATTCTAACTAAGCACCCTATTTATAGGAAAATGCTAGAATGCCAAAGCAGATTAACCTGCTACCTGATGGCTTTACATGCTACTATTCATGCAAACCACTTTTGAAATAAAATTTTAGCACATTTCTCACCAAACAAAAGTGGGGCCCACCCATTCTAGAAAATTTCCAAAATATTTTAAAATTTAAACAATAATCCGAAACTTCAATAATTCATAATAAATAGCCTTTTTATCAGAAAATTTTGAATCTCATATCTATTCTATAGGAAATTTAATTCTCTACAACTTTGTAGAATAAAGTTTTTCCAAATTCCAAACAGAAAATGCCCGAAATCCACATACAGACGATTTTTAATACCTTTATTCTGACAAAACACTAATAAAACACATCAGCATTAATCCCTTCATTTATATCCACATAAAAATAAATATTTTCTTATCATATAAATCAATAATAATTATTCACAAATAATATTACAGAATCACAATACTGACAACCAGGTAGTTCCCAGGAAAGAGGGGATTTTTCGATAAGGATTTCTCCTTACTAGCGCGTAATTAGGTGGCCAAACCCCTTTCCTAGACAGAACTTCTTTAGATATTGTCAATAATGCTATCTAATAATATTATTCAAATAATATAAATTATTGATCTGATAATGGGAAATACTGTGCAGTGAAAATTACTGAATTAACAATAATATAAAAATATCAACGTAGCAATTATTGAATCAATAAAATAAAATATTGAACAGTAATTACTGTAATAATTATTGAGTAGTGCCTTCTTACGTAAGAATCAATAATCCAAAAATATTGTGCAATACCATGTGCTACTGTGCAACCACGCGTATTACTGTATTTTAACCACCAGGTATTCCAACAGTGTTAACGGTAACAACTATATCGTTATTTATAAAAACTAAAACTTCTTCATCTGATCGTTTTTTGTTATTGGGCCCACAAATGGCTGCGCCGTCGTACGAATATTCCCCGACAACAAGAATATTTCACGACCAAACGAATATTCCCCGACAACAATGAATATTTTATAACCACTTGCTTGTTTTACAAAATTTACACATTTCACCCATAACTAACCACATTATATCAAATTAACACCTTACTATTTCAAAATAATGAATATAGCAAATTAAATTTTATTTATAAAAAGTTCAAGGTCTTACAAAGACGATCAACCGCCACGAAGTAAACTCCAAGCGGGACTAAATGTAAAGAAAGCAGTAAAAAGCCACGAAGTAAACTCCAGGCTTGACATGTCTTTTTATGATTTTTCTTGTTTTATGTTTTGGATTGGTAGTCTGACATGAGGACTGTAATCTGGAAGTGGAATCTTAGCCATTCCATGTCCAGATTGCAAGATATTCATGGTCAAAGTGAGTTGACCGACGTTGACCATGAGCTTTCTGGGTAACCCAAAAAGTGTAATATAGTGTCTGACAAGCTTTTGTAACGAGTAGATCTGTCAGATTGTAAGTGTTTTATTGTGTTTGTTGTAGTCAGATTATAGTATGTAGAGTGGACTATAGATTCTGGCCTTTAGACACCTTAAATTATCAACAGATCAAATGAAGTGGACGGTTAAACTTGATCATTTGATCACGTTTTGCATTTCTGGAAAAACCCAGAAATTTGATGAACAAACTTTCTGACAATGTTTGACTGAGTCGTATCTTGGGAGTTTGTTGTTGTTGGACTTATTTATTGTTATATATATGCTCTATGACATGCCAACTACACGATTGAATCATGAGCGCACATAAATCATGAAACGAACATAGATTAAATCGAGCTACAAAGTGTCCACTCGGACTGTTGGGTTTCTAGGAAAACCCAAAAACGCTCTGACAAGAGGTTTGATTGCTCAGATCTCCTTGTGTATTTGTTGTTTGACCTAGATATTGGTTGCAAGTTGTAGTGTTGTATAATGGCTACAAGATCTGAGTTTAAAATGGGCCAGAACATGTTTACACTTAGAATCAAAGGCAGTCAAACGAGCCACCTTGATCACTGTCTGACAGTGTTCTTGAGCACCAAGAACACCTAAGATGATAGACAAGTGTTGTGACGCCCCCAAAATTAGGTATACATCACCCATCTTGGGTCGTCAGATACATGCAGAATACAAATACAACTTACTAATACAACTATCGTGTACAATTCGACAAAACATAACTGTGAGTTTGAATACAATTATTGTCTACTAGAGATTATACAAACTCAAAAGGAGTTCTCATTACAATTATTGTTACACTATTTAACAGAATAGTGAGGACTACTAATACTATCATCTGGTCCATCACTCCGTTTCCCGACTCATCCCAGCTATATTCTCATTTCCTGAAGAGAACAGTGAAAGAAAGGGTGAGCTCAACTAGCCTAGTAAGAAATATTATGACTAAGATAATGCAGAATAAATTATCATTAGCCTTCAACAGTGTTAAACTGATAAAATATATTGAACATCAAGTTTAACTGCAGCGGAACAAGCAATCCATTAAAATAGTCAAGTCGAAAATAAAATCTACTATCTTCTATGATTTAAAAGGTTTTTCGACACTGTTATCGCTGGGACTCAGCTTAATAAAATAATCCACATTATCGAATCACCCCTGCAGCCAAGGATATTCGTGTATTCATTAATGGTCATGATCATGCCAACAACTGTCCATCAATGCACTACGGGCCAATGAGGACTTTTACCACATCATTTGTAACATTACGGTCATGATTATAACGAATAATCCCTGGTCATAATCATACCAAGTCCATCTATGCACTACAGGCCACATATGACTTTCAACATTTTATAAACATGAGGATGATGACAATGATATAAGAATTCAACAAAATAAGTTCAAGAATTAATTTATCCAAGAATTAACAACGTCCAAATTGTCAACATGATACTGCTTTGTGGAGTAAAATTTAAGAATACTTAGAAGAATATTTTCATGAAAAGATCTGGATGAAACGCAATTATCAAGGATATTCCACAAATTTCATGGAGTATAAAAGTCAAAACTTAACTAACTGAGTATAATAAAGAATGGAATAACAAAAGAAATCACCATGCATGCGATAGATCGCACTGACAGGTTATTCCAACAGAATAATAAATAATGGAACCAGGTCCGGCGTAAAACGCACAGACAGGATATTCCAACAGAATAATAATAAAGACGGAACCAAGTCCGGTGTAAAACACACAGACAGGATGTTCCAACAGAATAATAATAAAGACGGAACCAGGTCCGGTGTAAAACACATAGACATGATGTTCCAACAGAATAATAATAAAGACGGAACTAGGTCCGGTGTAAAACACACAGACATGATGTTCCAACAGAATAATAGAAGAATGTCACCAAGTATAGGGTAGACCGCGTATACAGGTTATTCCAACAGAATAATAAGAAATGGAATAACAACAGTTCTCTTCATGAATAAGAAAGAATAACACCCCTTACCGTTTTAAAGAAGAACTGAAATAAGGAAGTAGTTAAGTAACATAATACTTTTCTTCTCTCTCTCTCTATAGTTTCTCTTTCTAGAGTTCAGTGAATTCGTAAGAAATAATGAAGGAATGAGCTGCTATTTATTGAAAAATGGAATGCGTAGTAACTAATCCATGAACGGTCCAAATTGATTACTTTAATCTGACGGTCCATATTTAAAGAAAAATCTTTTAAATAAAATATAATATATTCTATTTATAGAATAGCTTTAATAAAGTATTCTGTTTTATATAAAAAGATGTTTCTGTTTTATTACGTTAATAATACGAATAAAACAAAACTTCATTATCGCTAAATAATTCATATTATTAACTTACAATAATTGAATCAAACAGAGTGACTTCTCACATAAGCATTAATAATCAATACCGTGTGCTACTATGCAACCACACGTATTACTGTACTTTTACTACCGAGTAGTTCAACAGTATCAATGGTAAAACTTCCGCCGTTATTTTTAATAAAATATTTTTGTCGTTTTCTCAATCCGACAATAATTCTGTTGTGGGGTCCACCAATGATTGTGCCGTTGTACGAATATTCTCTATTAAAACGAATATTCTCCGACCAATCGAATATTATATAACAACTTGCGTACTTTGCAAAATTTATAAATATTATCCACAACTATAACATTATATCAAATTAACTCCATAATATTCAAAAATGATATTTATAGAAAATTCATCTTTATTTATAAAAGTTGGGGTCTTACAACCTCCCTTCTTATGAAATTTCGCCCTCGAAATTAGGGTACGTACCTGGTATGTCGAAGAGGTAAGGATACCTTGACTTCATTTAAGATTCTAACTCCCAAGTCATTTCCTCAACATCGTGGTTTCTCCACAAAACTTTGACTTGAGGTATAACCTTGGAGCGTAGAATATGTTCCTTCTTATCCAAGATTTGAACAGGAACTTCTTCATACGTCAAATCCTCCGCTATTTCGTCCGGTTTTAACTCAATAATGTGGTTCGGGTCTTCCACATATTTACGTAACATGGATATGTGAAAAATGTTATGAACACGAGACATACTTGGCGGTAAAGCGAGTCTATAAGCCACAATTTTTACTCGATCGAGGATTAAAAATGGACCGATGAATCGAGGATTGAGCTTTCCTCTCTTTCCAAATCTCGTAACTCCTTTCCATGGAGCAACACGTAAGAACACATGATCTCCTATATCAAATTCCACGTCCTTTCGATGAAGATCAACATAACTCTTTTGTCGATCTTGTGAGGTTTTTATACGTTGTCGGATCGTTTGAATCTTTTCTGTAGTCATACGTACCAACTCCCTTCCCAACAACGTTGCTTCACCCACCTCATCCCAGCATACTGGAGAACGACACTTTCTTCCATACAACGCTTCGAATGGAGCCATGCCAATACTTGCTTGATAACTGTTGTTGTAGGAAAACTCCACCAATGGTAAGAACTTGTCCCAACTTCCCTTGAAGTCAAGGACACAGAGTCTTAATAAATCTTCAAGAGTTTGAATAGTCCTCTCTGATTGTCCGTCCGTCTGAGGATGATATGCCGAACTAAATCGTAAATCCGTGCCCATAGCTTTTTGTAAACTAACCCAAAATCGTGAAGTGAATCTTGGGTCTCGGTCAGAAACTATGGATACTGGCATACCATGCAGTCTTACAATCTCGTTTATGTACATACGAGCAAGACGTTCAAGTGTATAAGTTTCTCGTATCGGTAAAAAATGAGCAACTTGGTCAATCTATCAACAATGACCCAAATCGCATCAATACCTTGAGAAACCTTAGGAAGACCGGTAACGAAATCCATGGTAATGTGCTCCCACTTCCATTTGGAATTTCAAGTGGTTGCAATGGACCTTTTGGTACTTGATGCTCCGCTTTGACTCGTTGACAAGTTAGACACCTTGAGATAAACATCGCTATCTCTCTCTTCATATTGCTCCACCAAAATGTATGACGAAGATCATGATACATTTTGGTACTCCAGGATGGATTGCAAACGGTGTGTTGGCGCCTCCATCATGATTTCATACTTTAAATCAGGGTTGTTAGGAACACAAAGTCTGGAGTTGACTCGAAGTATTCCTTCTTCATCGATTCTTGCTTCCGGCATAGCACCTTCTTGCACTTTCTTCCTCATACGCATCAGCTCCAGGTCTGTAGCTTGAGCAGCTTTAACTTATCGATTAAAGTCGGTTCTACTCGTATATTCGCCATCATCACATGGGTCCCTGGAGTCTTTAACTCTATCTCCATCCTTTGCAAGTCACACAAAATGGGCCTTTGTGTTGACAATATCGCACTCGTACTTGCATATGATCTTCTACTCAATGCGTCAGCTACCACGTTCGCTTTTCCAGGATGGTATTGAATGGTATGATCATAATCTTTCAACAGTTCAAGCCAACGTCGTTGTCGCATGTTGAGTTCCTTTTGAGTGAAAAAATATTTGAGGCTTTTATGATCCGTAAAGATCTCCACCTTCTCCCCATACAAGTAATGCCTCCAAATTTTAAGTGCAAAGACAACAGCTGCCAACTCTAGATCATGAGTAGGATAATTCCTCTCATATTTCTTGAGTTGTCTTGATGCATAGGCTATGACTTTTCCATGTTGCATGAGAACGCATCCCAACCCTTTGCTCGAAGCATCACTGTAGATGACAAATCCCTCCGAGCCAGATGGTATTGTTAGAACAGGTGCTGAAATGAGTCTCCTCTTGAGTTCTTGAAAACTCTTATCACATTCTTCGCTCCAACCGAACTTTGTATCTTTCCGAGTCAGCTGAGTTAATGGAGTAGCGATTCGAGAAAATCCTTCCACGAATCTCTGATAATAACCAGCTAAACCGAGAAAGCTACGTACTTCGGTCACTGATTTAGGTTGCTCCCAGCTTTGAATAGCTTCAATCTTTGCCGGGTCAACAGATATTCCACGACTTGATACTACGTGCCCAAGGAATGCTACCTCCTCCAGCCAGAACTCGCATTTCTTCAACTTGGCATAAAGCTTGTATTCACGAAGCTTTTGGAGTACCAGCCTCAAGTGTTGCTCATGATCTTCACGACTTTTGGAAATAAATAAGGATGTCATCAATAAAAACGACCACAAAGTGATCCAAATATTCCTTGAATACCCGGTTCATCATATCCATGAAGGCAGCAGAAGCATTAGTCAATCCAAAGGTCAAAACTAGGAATTCATAATGCCCGTACCGAGTTCTGAAAGTCGTCTTTGGAATATCCTCAGTTCTAACCTTCAACTGATGATATCCAGAACGAAGATCGATCTTTGAAAAGAATTGTGCTCCTTGCAACTGGTCAAACAGGTCATCAATACGTGGCAATGGGTACCTGTTTTTGATGGTGACATGATTCAACTCCCGATAATCAATACAAAGTCGCATACTTCCATCTTTCTTCTTCACGAATAGAACAGGAGCACCCCAAGGAGAAGTACTAGGACGAATAAAGCCAATGTCTAACAATTCCTGCAGTTGAATCTTTAACTCCTGAAGTTCAATAGGAGCCATTCGATATGGGGCTTTGGAAATGGGTTTTGTACCGGGTTCAAGGTCGATACAAAATTTAATTTCACGCTCTGGGGGTAGGCCAGGAAGTTCTTCAGGAAATACGTCAGGGAATTTATTAACAATAGAAATATCATTCAAAACTGACGTATTTTTGTTTAGATCTGTGACATGAGCTAAGAAAGCTTGACATCCGTTTTTCAATAAACGAATAGCTTTATGGCTTGAGATGACAGCGATTGATTTTAATGGTTTGGTTGCTTGAATTCGCATAATAGGTCGATTAGGAATATGAAAGCTAACAACCTTACGAAAACAATCAATTTTTGCATGATGAGTAGTTAACCAATCAATCCCTAGAGTCACGTCAAATGAACGTATTTTTAATGAAATCAGATCTACAGGTAATGTGTGGGTACCAACTTGAACCAAACAAGACTTATAAACCGTGGATGTAATGAAGGTTTCTCCCAATGGAGTTTCAACAGATAAGTCAAAGTCTAATTTCTCCGGAGTCAAATTTAATCGATGAGCGCAAGTAGGAGAAATAAAAGAATGGGTAGAACCGGTATCAAATAAAGTATAGACTTCGTTAGAGTTTATGATAAGCTTACCCGTGATGACCTCATTCGGGTTCCTTGCTTTCTGGGAGGTCACAACAAACGCTCTCCCTTGCACTACCGGTTTTGACTTTTCTGGGACGGCCTTTGGTGCCTCCATCATGGCTGAACTTATTTTTGGTAAACGACAAAATCGAGCTAAATGACCTTCTCTTCCACAATTATAACATGCTTTAGACGGCATCACGCAGTTTGGACTGATGTGCCCCTCCCCTCCGCATTTGAAACATATGATAGGTGGTCGTTCTCCTTCCTTAACAACGGGTGCTGGTGCTGACGTCTTTCCATCATTGTTGAATCTCCTCTTCTTGAAATGATCATTCTTATTGTTTTGGCCCTGATTACCACCGAAGTGGTTACCATTTTGGCCTGTTGATTCCCTCCACGCTTGTTGTCACCGCTTCGATGACTGCTCTCACTGGTATTATCATTTTGCCGACTGCTCTCTTTTGGTTGCGTTGACTCGTTATCGCGCTCCACTAATTGAGCTCTATTCACAACATCTAAATACAAACACAGTTTATGAGAAATAAGATGTTGACGTATCTCAGGTTTCAAACCTCGTAAAAACATTCGCGTCATTCGTTCTTCATTATCCACCAAGTGGGACGCAAACCGGGATAACTCAGCAAATTTAGCCTCATACTGCGACACGGTCATATTATTCTGCTCCAATTTGATGAACTCCACCTCTTTCATGTGACGAACACTTTCGAAAAAGTATTTGTCATTGAACAGCTCTTGGAACTTCTCCCAAGACATCTTCAGTGCGGCAGGTTGAGTACGCTTAATCGATTCCCACCAGTAATCTGCCTCTCCTCGCAACATAAAGGCGGCAAAGGGAACCTTTTGCTCCTCGGAGCATCCCAAGACATCAAATATCTTGGTGATCTGCTTTATCCATGTTTTCGCTATAAGTGGTTTTGCCTCTCCCTTAAACTCCGGTAGTCCCAGCTCCTTGAACTGTTTAGCGGTGACCGTATTGTTGGTCAGTATTGTTGTTTGCATGAGGATTGTCGCCTTCCTGATGCACATTATCTCGATTATTGATATGTGGTGAATCAACAGTCGCCTGTGCTCTATTGCTATTCTCAACATTCTCGGATGCCATTTTCAGATACTCCCATAAAACAAAAGTTAATTGATATGTCATATATTATCCTTATATTCTGACCGACCAATTAAATACCATGCAAATAAACTTAGGTAGGTCATACTAGCGAAGGAATTCCCGTCTCTCCCCTCCTAGTTCTATTCTCACATCTTAGCCAGGGATCATATCCCTAAGCTCTGATACCAACTGTGACGCCCCCAAAATTAGGTATACATCACCCATCTTGGGTCGTCAGATACATGGTACAGAATACAAATACAACTTACTAATACAACTGTCGTGTACAATACGACAAAATATAACTGTGAGTTTGAATACAATTATTGTCTTCTAGAGAGTATACATACTCAAAAGGAGTCCTCATTACATTTATTGTCACACTATTTAACATAGAATAGTGAGGACTACTAATACTATCATCTGGTCCATCACTCCGTTCCCCGACTCGTCCCAGCTATATTCTCATTTCCTGAAGAGAACAGTGAAAGAAAGGGTGAGCTCAACTAGCCCAGTAAGAAATATTATGACTAAGATAATGCAGAATAAATTATCATTAGCCTTCAACAATGTTAAACTGATAAAATATAACGAACATCAAGTTTAACTGCAGCGGAACAAGCAATCCATTAAAAGAGTCAAGTAGAAAATAAAATCTACTATCTTTTATGATTTAAAAGGTTTTTCAACACTGTTATCGCTGGGACTCAGCTTAATAAAATAATCCACATCATCGAATCACCCCTGCACTACGGCCAAGGATATTCGTGTATTCATTAATGGTCATGATCATGCCAACAACTGTCCATCAATGCACTACGGGCCAATGAGGACTTTTACCACATCATTTGTAACATTACGGTCATGATTATACCGAATAATCCCTGGTCATAATCATACCAAGTCCATCTATGCACTACAGGCCACAGATGACTTTCAACATTTTATAAACATGAGGATGATGACAATGATATAAGAATTCAATAAAACAAGTTCAAGAATTAATTTATCCAAGAATTAACAACGTCCAAATTGTCAACATGATACTGCTTTGTGGAGTAAAATTCAAGAATGCTTAGAAGAATATTTTCATGAAAAGATACTGGATGAAACGCAATTATCAAGGATATTCCACAAATTTCATGGAGTATAGAAGTCAAAACTTAACCAACTGAGTATAATAAAGAATGGAATAACAAAAGAAATCACCATGCATGCGATAGACCGCACAGACAGGTTATTCCAACAGAATAATAAATAATGGAACCAGGTCCGGCGTAAACGCACAGACAGGATATTCGAACAGAATAATAATAAAGACGGAACCAGGTCCGGTGTAAAACACACAGACAGGATGTTCCAACAGAATAATAATAAAGACGAAACCAGGTCCGGTGTAAAACACATAGACAGGAGGTTCCAACAGAATAATAATAAAGACGGAACCAGGTCCGGTGTAAAACACACAGACAGGATGTTCCAACAGAATAATAGAAGAATGTCACCAAGTATAGGGTAGACCGCGTATACAGGTTATTTCAACAGAATAATAAGAAATGGAATAACAACAGTTCTCTTCATGAATAAGAAAGAATAACACCCCTTACCGTTTTAAAGAAGAACTGAAATAAGGAAGTAGTTAAGTAGCAGAATACTTTTCTTCTCTCTCTCTATAGTTTCTCTCTCTAGAGTTCAGTGAATTCGTAAGAAATAATGAAGGAATGAGCTGCTATTTATAGAAAAATAGAATGCATAGTAACTAATCCATGAACGGTCCAGATTGATTACTTTAATCTGACGGTCCATATTTAAAGAAAAATCTTTTAAATAAAATATAATATATTCTATTTATAGAATAACTTTAATAAAGTATTCTGTTTTATATAAAAAGATGTTTCTGTTTTATTACGTTAATAATACGAATAAAACAAAACGTCATTATCGCTAAATAATTCATATTATTAACTGACAATAATTGAATCAAACTGAGTGACTTCTCACATAAGCATTAATAATCAATACCGTGTGCTACTATGCAACCACACGTATTACTGTACTTTTACTACCGAGTAGTTCAACAGTATCAATGGTAAAACTTCCGCCGTTATTTTTAATAAAATATTTTTGTCGTTTTCTCAATCCGACAATAATTCCGTTGTGGGGTCCACCAATGATTGTGCCGTTGTACGAATATTCCCTGTTAAAACGAATATTCTCCGACCAATCGAATATTATATAACAACTTGCGTACTTTGCAAAATTTATAAATATTACCCACAACTATAACATTATATCAAATTAACTCCATAATATTCAAAAATGATATTTATAGAAAATTCATCTTTATTTATAAAAGTTGGGGTCTTACAACCTCCCCTTCTTATGAAATTTCGCCCTCAAAATTAGGGTACGTACCTGGTATGTCGAAGAGGTAAGGATACCTTGATTTCATTTCAGATTCTAACTCCCAAGTCATTTCCTCAACATCGTGGTTTCTCCACAAAACTTTGACTTGAGGTATAACCTTGGAGCGTAGAATATGTTCCTTCTTATCCAAGATTTGAACAGGAACTTCTTCATACGTCAAATCCTCCGCTATTTCGTCCGGTTCTAACTCAATAATGTGGTTCGGGTCTTCCACATATTTACGTAACATGGATATGTGAAAAACGTTATGAACACGAGACATACTTGGCGGTAAAGCGAGTCTATAAGCCACAGTTCCTACTCGATCGAGGATTAAAAATGGACCGATGAATCGAGGATTGAGCTTTCCTCTCTTTCCAAATCTCGTAACTCCTTTCCATGGAGCAACACGTAAGAACACATGATCTCCTATATCAAATTCCACGTCCTTTCGATGAAGATCAGCATAACTCTTTTGTCGATCTTGTGAGGTTTTTATACGTTGTCGGATCGTTTGAATCTTTTCTGTAGTCATACGTACCAACTCCGGTCCCAACAACGTTGCTTCACCCACCTCATCCCAGCATACTGGAGAACGACATTTTCTTCCATACAATGCTTCGAATGGAGCCATGCCAATACTTGCTTGATAACTGTTGTTGTAGGAAAACTCCACCAATGGTAAGAACTTGTCCCAACTTCCCTTGAAGTCAAGGACACAGAGTCTTAATAAATCTTCAAGAGTTTGAATAGTCCTCTCTGATTGTCCGTCCGTCTGAGGATGATATGCCGAACTAAATCGTAAATCCGTGCCCATAGCTTTTTGTAAACTAACCCAAAATCGTGAAGTGAATCTTGGGTCTCGGTCAGAAACTATGGATACTGGCATACCATGCAGTCTTACAATCTCGTTTATGTACATACGAGCAAGACGTTCAAGTGTATAAGTTTCTCGTATCGGTAAAAATGAGCAGACTTGGTCAATCTATCAACAATGACCCAAATCGCATCAATACCTTGAGAAACCTTAGGAAGACCGGTAACGAAATCCATGGTAATGTGCTCCCACTTCCATTCTGGAATTTCAAGTGGTTGCAATGGACCTTTTGGTACTTGATGCTCCGCTTTGACTCGTTGACAAGTTAGACACCTTGAGATAAACAACGCTATCTCTCTCTTCATATTGCTCCACCAAAATGTATGACGAAGATCATGATACATTTTGGTACTCCAGGATGGATTGCAAACGGTGTGTTGTGCGCCTCCATCATGATTTCATACTTTAAATCAGGGTTGTTAGGAACACAAAGTCTGGAGTTGACTCGAAGTATTCCTTCTTCATCGATTCTTGCTTCCGGCATAGCACCTTCTTGCACTTTCTTCCTCATACGCATCAGCTCCAGGTCTGTAGCTTGAGCAGCTTTAACTTTATCGATTAAAGTCGGTTCTACTCGTATATTCGCCATCATCACATGGGTCCCTGGAGTCTTTAACTCTATCTCCATCCTTTGCAAGTCACACAAAATGGGCCTTTGTGTTGACAATATCGCACTCGTACTTGCATATGATCTTCTACTCAATGCGTCAGCTACCACGTTCGCTTTTCCAGGATGGTATTGAATGGTATGATCATAATCTTTCAACAGTTCAAGCCAACGTCGTTGTCGCATGTTGAGTTCCTTTTGAGTGAAAAAATATTTGAGGCTTTTATGATCCGTAAAGATCTCCACCTTCTCCCCATACAAGTAATGCCTCCAAATTTTAAGTGCAAAGACAACAGCTGCCAACTCTAGATCATGAGTAGGATAATTCCTCTCATATTCCTTGAGTTGTCTTGATGCATAGGCTATGACTTTTCCATGTTGCATGAGAACGCATCCCAACCCTTTGCTCGAAGCATCACTGTAGATGACAAATCCCTCCGAGCCAGATGGTATTGTTAGAACAGGTGCTGAAATGAGTCTCCTCTTGAGTTCTTGAAAACTCTTATCACATTCTTCGCTCCAACCGAACTTTGTATCTTTCCGAGTCAGCTGAGTTAATGGAGTAGCGATTCGAGAAAATCCTTCCACGAATCTCCGATAATAACCAGCTAAACCAAGAAAGCTACGTACTTCGGTCACTGATTTAGGTTGCTCCCAGCTTTGAATAGCTTCAATCTTTGCCGGGTCAACAGATATTCCACGACTTGATACTACGTGCCCAAGGAATGCTACCTCCTCCAGCCAGAACTCGCATTTCTTCAACTTGGCATAAAGCTTGTATTCACGAAGCTTTTGGAGTACCAGCCTCAAGTGTTGCTCATGATCTTCACGGCTTTTGGAATAAATAAGGATGTCATCAATAAAGACGACCACAAAGTGATCCAAATATTCCTTGAATACCCGGTTCATCATATCCATGAAGGCAGCAGGAGCATTAGTCAATCCAAAGGACATGACTAGGAATTCATAATGCCCGTACCGAGTTCTGAAAGCCGTCTTTGGAATATCCTCAGTTCTAACCTTCAGCTGATGATATCCAGAACGAAGATCGATCTTTGAAAAGAATTGTGCTCCTTGCAACTGGTCAAACAGGTCATCAATACGTGGCAATGGGTACCTGTTTTTGATGGTGACATGATTCAACTCCCGATAATCAATACAAAGTCGCATACTTCCATCTTTCTTCTTCACGAATAGAACAGGAGCACCCCAAGGAGAAGTACTAGGACGAATAAAGCCAATGTCTAACAATTCCTGCAGTTGGATCTTTAACTCCTGAAGTTCAATAGGAGCCATTCGATATGGGGCTTTGGAAATGGGTTTTGTACCGGGTTCAAGGTCGATACAAAATTCAATTTCACGCTCTGGGGGTAGGCCAGGAAGTTCTTCAGGAAATACGTCAGGGAATTTATTAACAATAGAAATATCATTCAAAACTGACGTATTTTTGTTTAGATCCGTGACATGAGCTAAGAAAGCTTGACATCCGTTTTTCAATAAACGAATAGCTTTATGGCTTGAGATGACAGCGATTGATTTTAATGGTTTGGTTGCTTGAATTCGCATAATAGGTCGATTAGGAATATGAAAGCTAACAACCTTACGAAAACAATCAATTTTTGCATGATGAGTAGTTAACCAATCAATCCCTAGAATCACGTCAAATGCAAGTATTTTTAATGAAATCAGATCGACAGGTAATGTGTGGGTACCAACTTGAACCAAACAAGACTTATAAACCGTGGATGTAATGAAGGTTTCTCCCAATGGAGTTTCAACAGATAAGTCAAAGTCTAATTTCTCCGGAGTCAAATTTAATCGATGAGCGCAAGTAGGAGAAATAAAAGAATGGGTAGAACCGGTATCAAATAAAGTATAGACTTCGTTAGAGTTTATGATAAGCTTACCCGTGATGACCTCATTCGGGTTCCTTGCTTTCTGGGAGGTCACAACAAACGCTCTCCCTTGCACTACCGGTTTTGACTTTTCTGGGACGGCCTTTGGTGCCTCCATCTGGCTGAACTTGTTTTTGGTAAACGACAAAATCGAGCTAAATGACCTTCTCTTCCACAATTATAACATGCTTTAGACGGCATCGCGCAGTTTGGACTGATGTGCCCCTCCCCTCCGCATTTGAAACATATGATAGGTGGTCGTTCTCCTTCCTTAACAACAGGTGCTGGTGCTGACGTCTTTCCATCATTGTTGAATCTCCTCTTCTTGAAATGACCATTCTTATTGTTTTGGCCCTGATTACCACCGAAGTGGTTACCATTTCTGGCCTGTTGATTCCCTCCACGCTTGTTGTCACCGCTTCGATGACTGCTCTCACTGGTATTATCATTTTGCCGACTGCTCTCTTTTGGTTGCGTTGACTCGTTATCGCGCTCCACTAACTGAGCCCTATTCACAACATCTGAATACAAACACAGTTTATGAGAAATAAGATGTTGACGTATCTCAGGTTTCAAACCTCGCAAAAACATTCGCGTCATTCGCTCTTCATTATCCACCAAGTGGGACGCAAACCGGGACAACTCAGCAAATTTAGCCTCATACTGCGACACGGTCATATTATTCTGCTCCAATTTGATGAACTCCACCTCCTTCATGTGACGAACACTTTCGGGAAAGTATTTGTCATTGAACAGCTCTTGGAACTTCTCCCAAGACATCTTCAGTGCGGCAGGTTGAGTACGCTTAATCGATTCCCACCAGTAATCTGCCTCTCCTCGCAACATAAAGGCGGCAAAGGGAACCTTTTGCTCCTCGGAGCATCCCAAGACATCAAATATCTTGGTGATCTGCTTTATCCATGTTTCCGCTATAAGTGGTTTTGGCTCTCCCTTAAACTCCGGTGGTCCCAGCTCCTTGAACTGTTTAGCGGTGACCGTCCGAGAGTTTTCAGTGTTTCCACCTACATTTTGGACAGGAGCCGCTCTCGCCTGCTGTTGCATGAACTGCATAAAGCTTCTGAACATTCCATCATTCATCATTTGGTCAGTGTTGTTGTTTGCATGAGGATTGTCACCTTCCTGATGCACATTATCCTGATTATTGATATGTGGTGAATCAACAGTCGCCTGTGCTCCATTGCTATTCTCAACATTCTCAGATGCCATTTTCAGATACTGCCACAAAATAAAAGTTAATTGATATGTCATATATTATCCTTATATTATGACCGACCAATTAAATACCATGCAAATAAACTTAGGTAGGTCATACTAGCGAAGGAATTCCCCGTCTCTCCCCTCCTAGTTCTATTCTCACATCTTAGCCAGGGATCATATCCCTAAGCTCTGATACCAACTGTGACGCCCCCAAAATTAGGTATACATCACCCATCTTGGGTCGTCAGATACATAGTACAGAATACAAATACAACTTACTAATACAACTGTCGTGTACAATACGACAAAACATAAACTGTGAGTTTGAATACAAATATTATCTTCTAGAGAGTATTCATACTCAAAAGGAGTCCTCATTACATTTATTAACACACTATTACATAGAATAGTGAGGACTACTAATACTATCATTGGACCATCACTCCGTTCCCCGACTTGTCCCAGCTATATTCTCATTTCCTGAAGAGAACAGTGAAAGAAAGGGTGAGCTCAACTAGCCCAGTAAGAAATATTATGACTAAGATAATGCAGAATAAATTATCATTAGCCTTCAACAATGTTAAACTGATAAAATATAATAGACATCAAGTTTAACTGCAGCGGAACAAGCAATCCATTAAAAGAGTCAAGTAGAAAATAAAATCTACTATCTTTTATGATTTAAAAGGTTTTTCAACACTGTTATCGCTGGGACTCAGCTTAATAAAATAATCCACATCATCGAATCACCCCTGCACTACGGCCAAGGATATTCGTGTATTCATTAATGGTCATGATCATGCCAACAACTGTCCATCAATGCACTACGGGCCAATGAGGACTTTTACCACATCATTTGTAACATTACGGTCATGATTATACCGAATAATCCCTGGTCATAATCATACCAAGTCCATCTATGCACTACAGGCCACAGATGACTTTCAACATTTTATAAACATGAGGATGATGACAATGATATAAGAATTCAATAAAACAAGTTTAAGAATTAATTTATCCAAGAATTAACAACGTCCAAATTGTCAACATGATACTGCTTTGTGGAGTAAAATTCAAGAATGCTTAGAAGAATATTTTCATGAAAAGATACTGGATGAAACGCAATTATCAAGGATATTCCACAAATTTCATGGAGTATAGAAGTCAGAACTTAACCAACTGAGTATAAAAAAGAATGGAATAACAAAAGAAATCACCATGCATGCGATAGACCGCACAGACAGGTTATTCCAACAGAATAATAAATAATGGAACCAGGTCCGGCGTAAAACGCACAGACAGGATATTCGAACAGAATAATAATAAAGACGGAACCAGGTCCGGTGTAAAACACACAGACAGGATGTTCCAACAGAATAATAGAAGAATGTCACCAAGTATAGGGTAGACCGCGTATACAGGTTATTCCAACAGAATAATAAGAAATGGAATAACAACAGTTCTCTTCATGAATAAGAAAGAATAACACCCCTTACCGTTTTAAAGAAGAACTGAAATAAGGAAGTAGTTAAGTAGCAGAATACTTTTCTTCTCTCTCTTTATAGTTTCTCTCTCTAGAGTTCAGTGAATTCGTAAGAAATAATGAAGGAATGAGCTGCTATTTATAGAAAAATAGAATGCATAGTAACTAATCCATGAACGGTCCAGATTGATTACTTTAATCTGACGGTCCATATTTAAAGAAAAATCTTTTAAATAAAATATAATATATTCTATTTATAGAATAACTTTAATAAAGTATTCTGTTTTATATAAAAAGATGTTTCTGTTTTATTACGTTAATAATACGAATAAAACAAAACTTCATTATCGCTAAATAATCCATATTATTAACTGACAATAATTGAATCAAACTGAGTGACTTCTCACATAAGCATTAATAATCAATACCGTGTGCTACTATGCAACCACACGTATTACTGTACTTTTACTACCGAGTAGTTCAACAGTATCAATGGTAAAACTTTCGCCGTTATTTTTAATAAAATATTTTTGTCGTTTTCTCAATCCGACAATAATTCCGTTGTGGGGTCCACCAATGATTGTGCCGTTGTACGAATATTCCCTGTTAAAACGAATATTTTCCGACCAATCGAATATTATATAACAACTTGCGTACTTTGCAAAATTTATAAATATTACCCACAACTATAACATTATATCAAATTAACTCCATAATATTCAAAAATGATATTTATAGAAAATTCATCTTTATTTATAAAAGTTGGGGTCTTACAACCTCCCCTTCTTATGAAATTTTGCCCTCGAAATTAGGGTACGTACCTGGTATGTCGAAGAGGTAAGGATACCTTGACTTCATTTCAGATTCTAAATCCCAAGTCATTTCCTCAATATCGTGATTTCTCCACAAAACTTTGACTTGAGGTATAATCTTGGAGCGTAGAATATGTTCCTTCTTATCTAAGATTTGAACAGGAACTTCTTCATACGTCAAATCCTCCGCAATTTCGTCCGGTTCTAACTCAATAATGTGGTTCGGGTCTTCCACATATTTACGTAACATGGATATGTGAAAAACGTTATGAACACGAGACATACTTGACGGTAAAGCGAGTCTATAAGCCACAGTTCCTACTCAATCGAGGATTAAAAATGGACCGATGAATCGAGGATTGAGCTTTCCTCTCTTTCCAAATCTCGTAACTCCTTTCCATGGAGCAACACGTAAAACACATGATCTCCTATATCAAATTCCACGTCCTTTCGATGAAGATCAGCATAACTCTTTTGTCGATCTTGTGAGGTTTTTATACGTTATCGGATCGTTTGAATCTTTTCTGTAGCCATATGTACCAACTCCGGTCCCAACAACGCTGCTCCACCCACCTCATCCCAGCATACTGGAGAACAACACTTTCTTCCATACAACGCTTCGAATGGAGCCATGCCAATACTTGCTTGATAACTGTTGTTGTAGAAAAACTCCACCAATGATAAGAACTTGTCCCAACTTCCCTTGAAGTCAAGGACATAAAGTCTTAATAAATCTTCAAGAGTTTGAATAGTCCTCTCTAATTGTCTGTCCGTCTGAGGATGATATGCCGAACTAAATCGTAAATCCGTTCCCATAGCTTTTTGTAAGCTAACCCAAAATCGTGAAGTGAATCTTGGGTCTCGGTCAGAAACTATGGATACTGGCATACCATGCAGTCTTACAATCTCGTTAATGTACATACAAGCAAGGCGTTCAAGTGTATAAGTTTCTCGTATCGGTAAAAAATGAGCAGACTATGTCAATCTATCAATAATGACCCAAATCGCATCAATACCTTGAGAAACCTTAGGAAGACCGGTAACGAAATCCATGGTAATGTGCTCCCACTTCTATTTTGGAATTTCAAGTGGTTGCAATGGACCTTTTGGTATTTGATGCTCCGCTTTGACTCGTTGACAAGTTAGACACCTTGAGATAAACATCGCTATCTCTCGCTTCATATTGCTCCACCAAAATGTATGACGAAGATCATGATACATTTTGGTACTCCTAGGATGGATTTCAAACGGTGTATTGGCGCCTTCATCATGATTTCATACATTAAATCAGGGTCGTTAGGAACACAAAGTCTGGAGTTGACTCGAAGTATTCCTTCTTCATCGATTCTTGCTTCAGGCATAGCACCTTCTTGCACTTTCTTCCTCATACGCATAAACTCCAGGTCTGTAGCTTGAGCAACTTTAACTTATCGAGTAAAGTCGGTTCTACTCGTATATTCGCCATCATCACATGGGTCCCTAGAGTCTTTAACTCTATCTCCATCCTTTGCAAGTCACACAAAATGGGCCTTTGTGTTGACAATATCGCACTCGTACTTGCATATGATCTTCTACTCAATGCGTCAGCTATCACGTTCGCTTTTCCAGGATGATATTGAATGGTATGATCATAATCTTTCAACAGTTCAAGCCAACGTCGTTGTCGCATGTTGAGTTCTTTTTGAGTGAAAAAATATTTGAGGCTTTTATGATCCGTAAAGATCTCCACCTTCTCCCCATATAAGTAATGCCTCCAAATTTTAAGTGCAAAGACAACAGCTGCCAACTCTAGATCATGAGTAGAATAATTCCTCTCATATTCCTGGAGTTGTCTTGATGCATAGGCTATGACTTTTCCATGTTGCATGAGAACGCATCCCAACCCTTTGCTCGAAGCATCACTGTAGATGACAAATCCCTCCGAGCCAGATGGTATTGTTAGAACAGGTGCTGAAATGAGTCTCCTCTTGAGTTCTTTAAAACTCTTATCACATTCTTCGCTCCAACCGAACTTTATATCTTTCCGGGTCAGCTGAGTTAGTGGAGTAGCGATTCGAGAAAATCCTTCCACGAATCTCTTCATAATAACCAGCTAAACCGAGAAAGCTACGTACTTCGGTTACTGATTTAGGTTGCTCCCAGCTTTGAATAGCTTCAATCTTTGCCGAGTCAACAGATATTCCACGACTTGATAATGCGTGCCCAAGGAATGCTACCTCCTCTAGCCAGAACTCGCATTTCTTTAACTTGGCATAAAGCTTGTATTCACAAAGCTTTTGGAGTACCAGCCTCAAGTGTTGCTCATGATCTTCACGACTTTTGGAATAAATAAGGATGTCATCAATAAAGACGACCACAAAGTGATCTAAATATTCCTTAAATACCCGGTTCATCATATCCATGAAGGCAGCAGGAGCATTAGTCAATCCAAAGGACATAACTAGGAATTCATAATGCCCGTACCGAGTTCTGAAAGCCGTCTTTGGAATATCCTCAGTTCTAACCTTCAGCTGATGATATCCAGAACGAAGATCGATCTTTGAAAAGAATTGTGCTCCTTGCAACTGGTCAAACATGTCATCAATACGTGGCAATGGGTACCTGTTTTTGATGGTGACATGATTCAACTCCCGATAATCAATACAAAGTCGCATACTTCCATCTTTCTTCTTCACGAATAGAACAGGAGCACCCCAAGGAGAAGTAATAGGACAAATAAAGCCAATGTCTAACAATTCCTGCAGTTGGATCTTTAACTCCTAAAGTTCAATAGGAGCCATTCGATATGGGGCTTTGGAAATGGGTTTTGTACCGGGTTCAAGGTCGATACAAAATTCAATTTCACGCTCTAGGGATAGGCCGGGAAGTTCTTCAGGGAATACGTCAGGGAATTTATTAACAATAGAAATATCATTCAAAACTGACATATTTTTGTTTAGATCCGTGATATGAGCTAAGAAAACTTGGCATCCGTTTTTCAATAAATGAATAGCTTTATGGCTTGAGATGACAGCAATTGATTTTAATGGTTTGGTTGCTTGAATTCGTATAATAGGTCGATTAGGAATATGAAAGCTAACAACCTTACCAAAATAATCAATTTTTGCATGATGAGTAGTTAACCAATCAATCCCTAGAATCACGTCAAATGCAAGTATTTTTTAATGAAATCAGATCAACAGGTAATATGTGGGTACCAACTTGAACCAAACAAAACTTATAAACCGTGGATGTAATGAAGGTTTCTCCCAATGGAGTTTCAACAGATAAGTCAAAGTCTAATTTCTCCCGAGTCAAATTTTAATCGATGAGCGCAAGTAGGAGAAATAAAAGAATGGATAGAACCGGTATCAAATAAAGTATAGACTTCGTTAGAGTGTATGATAAGCTTACCCGTGATGACCTCATTCGGGTTCCTTACTTTCTGAGAGGTCACAACAAATGCTCTCCCTTGCACTACCGGTTTTGACTTTTCTGGGACGACCTTGGTGCCTCCATCATGGCTGAACTTGTTTTTGGTAAACGACAAAATCGAGCTAAATGACCTTCTCTTCCACAATTATAACATGCTTTAGACGGCATCACGCAGTTTGGACTGATGTGCCCCTCCCCTCCGTATTTGAAACATATGATAGGTGGTCGTTCTCCTTCCTTAACAACGGGTGCTGGTGCTGACGTCTTTCCATCATTGTTGAATCTCCTCTTAACAATGATTTTATTGATTTAAAAATCATTTTAAAAAAATGAGAAAAATAATTTAAAAATATTTTAAGTTATAATTAATGACTTTTAATATTTGGATAATAATTTCATTAATATTTTAGATATTAATGGTGATGATTTAAAAATGATTTTAAAAATCATTTAAGTAGAATTTAATGATTTAAAAATATTTTAAGTTATTAATAATAACTTTAATATTTTGACAAGTATATCATTAATATTTTTATATTATTAAATGTTAATGATGATAAGATTATTTGATAATTAAATCATTTAAAAATGATTCTGATGTTTGAAAAATTATTATAAATTATAATAATTGTTTATAAATTATTAAAAGCTTCCGAAAAATATTATAAATGATAATTGACTTATCTAAATTATATTGAAGCTTAGAAACCAAATTAAATTGACAATCAATGTGTAAATTATTTGACAAGGTGACCAGAACACCGAGAATGGACTGAAGTCCAACCAGACTGAACTAGTTATACTTAATAAGTGTTTATATATGTTATAAACACTGATGTGGCTATATGGTATTGTGTATAGGAGAAGATTGACTGTGAATTACAGTGTTGTATGTTATGAAATATTGTGCTAATTGTGAGACGATATTGTTAATTATAGATCTTGCGAACGCAGATAAGTTTATTGTGTAGCTATAATCAGCGGAGAAAGGCAAGTTCCCTAGCTCAACCTTGAGTTAATATTGTTTTAATTATTATTGGTGGTTAATTATTGCTAATTAGACCACGTCCAGGGATTTATTGTTGATTATTCGCAGTTAGTGCATGTTTGTTAATAATTCAAATTGAATTACTGATTCGAAAAATGTACATTCGTAGAATAACTGTTGTTGGATATTAATATCCGTAGAAGCTAATATTGACAGTACAAATAATTTTTGTTTATTATCGAATTATGTTGAGAAGTGTCTTAGCCAATTATTCTGGTTATACGAACATTTGTTAGAACTTGATAGATTTAAGAAGAGAATTCTTTTATTATTGACAGATCGATGCCAATTATTTCGGCTAGATCGAGAAGTAATTAGAAATTAAAATCACAATATTTTGTTGATAAATCAAAATCTTGATTCTGAGACTGAGAAGAACAACCTTTTATATAAAGGAATATTTTATTGGTTGTATATCCGGCCTTTGCACGCGATTAAGTATTATGCATAATATAGGGTATAATAAAGCTAATCACTTTATATACTTGCAGAGGGGTATGATTTAATCTTTATGGTTATTTGATACACCTGGGTATATCAAAGTCAATTCTTTGATAGTTACTCAAGAAGAGAAGTTCAAGATCCAATGGACCGCTCAACATAAATCTGGAATAGCATTCCACTTTGCTATTTCGTAGAATTAATTCTTGATTATTCATTTGAATATCGTAGAAAACCTTGAAAGCGTTGTACTATTTCATTATCAGATTATTATTGCGTAGAATGTGAGAAGACTTGATATTAATTTAATATACATTTATCGTATGTCTTAACTTACGGGCAAAACTTGTTGCTCACCCTTGCTAAATAAAACTTTTCAGCTAGGGACGAAGTTGCAGAAGGTGCTGCGAAGAGGAACAAAGGAAAAGGTATAGTGATAAATTAGTATAATGAACATTATTATTATTATGTTGTATTGTAAACCCTTTTTGTATATCTAAGGGGTATGTTTGTAATGTTAAGGTTAGCAGACCTGGGACTTATGTATTAACAACATATGTTAATAATTATGTATCCCTATTTATAAATAAATGGGTAGTTAAATGTTATATTATTGTGGATCGTGAACACCAAACTCGGGGGTCAGGTAACCCGATTTGGGGTGTCACAGGAATAATAGTTCCATTGGAAATATTATGTCCGAGAAATCTGATTTTTGTTTGGAAAAGTTTCATTTTAGGGGCAGAAACTACCAAACTATTTTTATGATAACATTTTTGAAAATATTTAAATGTTTAATGTGTTGTTCAATGGATGAGGAGAAAATTAAGACATCATCAATATAACAAATGATAAATTCAGTAAAAGGATTAAAAATATCGTTCATGATATGTTGAAATTCAGATGGTCCGTTTTTGACACCAAATGGAAGAACATTCTATTCATAATAGCCAAAGGGTACAGTAAAAGTAATTTTATAAGTATCTTGTTCTTTAATTTATATTTGCCAAAATCTTGATTTCATGTCAAACTTAGAGAAAATAGTGGCATCATGAAGTCTGTCAATGAGGTCCTTCTTGTTTGGAATTGGATATCTAATCCATTGAAAGGCTTCATTAAGCGGTTTATAATTGATAATGAGTCAGGGAGTTCCTCGCTCAATTTCTGAATTTTTATTAACATAAAAGGCTATACAACTCCAGGGAGAAGTACTAGGTTTTATTAATTTTTTTCTGTATAAGAGACTCAATTTCAGTTTTACAAAGGAGTAAATATTCCTTTTTCATCTGACTGGGTCGAGACTTAGTAGGAATATTTTCTCATTGAAATTAGGGATATAAGGAAGAGAAATAATATGCTTCTTCCTATTCCAAAAAGCATTTGGAACATTACTACAGATTTCAACTTGAAGAGTTTTGTAAATTAATTTAATTTTTCCTGTAAAGAAGGTTGTACAATTCTCTGTTCTGTAGTAAGAAATTTTATTTGAATAAAAATTAATCTGTTTTTCTTTAGAATAAATCATGTGCTTAACTTGATTTAATTCTTTAGTTTAAGGTTCTATTATAAATTCAAACACAATATGCATGTTGTTAAGAATAGTATGAATACCTAAAGTATCAATTTTTGAAATAGGCCTCAAAAGACGCAAGAAAGGGGTGCCCAAGATGATACTTTGATTCATCTTACGGATAATGTAATGACTCAGAAAATCCTTTGTAATATTCAATTAATATAATGTCAAATTTTGCGTATGAATTTTTTTTTTTTACTTCTTATTGTGACAAAATTTTATTTATTAGATTAGTAAGTATCCTAGATTATGAATGGTAAATAAAGTGATGTTGATATATACATTAAATATAATGTTATATAAACATCAAGAATAAAAAGGAAAGCCAACATGTCTTAAGTTATGAAATATTCTTGTCTTGAAATTTCTTATGTGATTAATGAAAAATTATATAATAATTATATTCATTCAAAAACATTATTTAATGGTAAAGAAAGAAAATGTTAGATAAAAGTTTCATGTGTGTAAATTTATCAAAAGTCCATATTGGGCCGTAATAATTTTGCCATGTATGCTTACAAGTCTCCTTCAATTAAATTAGGAATATGGTTTATGGTATGGGGCCTAATATAAAGCCAATTCTAACTCATTTTCCAACCCAATTCGGTAGCTACCATCGGTAACAAGAGAGGATTGGTTTAAGCCCAAATTAAGAATTTATTAAACTCCTACCCAACCTAATCCTGTAAACCCAGTGGTGTATAGCAAGTTAACTGTTTCAAACTAAACAAGAAAAACAGTGGCATAACTTGAATACGTAGTCAGATAGCAAGCATATATATGGTTTCTAAGTTAGTTATGTTTAGCAGGTAAGTTAGCAGACAAGTAGCAGGTCAGAATACAGAGGATAAGGTTTAGCATGTAAGGTAGGGTGGCTGGGTAAGAGCCAAATTAGCTAGGCTAGGATCGAGTGTTGCTGCTTGGTAGGATGGCTGAGTAGGGGTCAAGTAGAGGTTATAGAGTTAACAGTAGAAGACGCTAAGCTCAGCCATAAAAGGCCAAACTCATAGCCTAAAACCAATTAGCTTCATCACTTAGTAGAGTCCCAAAAGAAATAAAGTAGAGTAAGAGTGGAAGAGTAACGGCTGGGAGAGAAAAGAAAACTAAGCAGTACAACTCACTTGTAACCTTCAAATCAACAAGGTAAGCCAATTCTGGCCTCCCAATCCTTTTCCAGTCGTTCCTGCTTCTCTAATTGGTAGCAACTAAACTGTTAGTGACTAGGGAACATGTATGGCTGTTATAGTAAATTAGTACAATATGATGACTATTTTCATGTTATTTGAACTGCTATGATTGGGACTGATAAGCGTGGTTTTATGCTTGATGTTGTTTAAGCCATACGGTTGAGGCAGTGAGACTAGAGATCATGTAATATATACATATATATAAGGACTGCACTCTATGCATTTGATAGTTTACCAAGCTAAGGACTGATTTGGTATTGTGTATGCTAACAGTGATTTAGAGAAAAGGATATCAAATAAACCATATATTATTAAGATATCAAGCATGCTAAAAGGTTGCATCTACATATTGTGATTAGTTGGTTAATGTTCAGGATTATGTTTTGATAAAATAAACTTAAAGTAACTAAAAGAGCTGCTATACTGTTAATAGTAGTAGTATTTTAAGGTAGCCATGAATTACTAATCAGTAGGAGCAACATCATTGAAATGTTATTTAAGCATGTGAAATCAAAGGCCTTACAAATTATGTAACATTGGTAACTAAGGTTAATGGTTATAATGGGATTTCTGTAGTATGATCTATGTTACCATATGAACTGCTGTAGTGTTAAATGGACTGTTATGCTATGGTTATTAATATGGACTGTTTTGACTGAAAATTTACTGTTGCAACAAAGTAAAGCATGGACTTGATTCATTTAGCATATGTGGTAATAATTAGAGTATTTGAGGTATGACAAATTAGATAGAAACTTAATTTCTTGTTAAAATGAAAAATTAGAATTAGTGTGTTAAATCTTGTGAAAACTCTGACTGGGCAGTATTTACTTCCCTTTTTTCATTTCTCTAAGACTTCAGGTTTGGAGTGTTGATAATCTGTGAAAAATATTGCTATACTCTTATAATAAATCAACAAAAACAACCAACTTGATAGGATCCTTGGTTGTATGAGATAAAATGGCCAAAAGGACTGTTGGGTTAGATAACTGCTGGCAGCAGCAGTTGTAGTGGCGCACCAGCATACTGCTGGGCACACTGTGCTACT